>JAULCE010311398.1:0-10586 GCA_032359355.1 Macoma nasuta | reverse complement strand
TGCTGCTGGGGAAAGTGTAGCTCAGAGACGGTTTATACAGCCGCCATATTGTCTGCAGGAACCTGCAGACAATATGGAGTCTGTATAGACCGTCTACCTTGTCGGAGGTGATTAGAGTAATCTCCCTTGATTTAAGTGGACGCGGCTTCGGGCGTTTCAGCGATCCGTCAATTAATCAACATCATGTATTTTCAAAGCTTTTAGTCTGTGAAGAAACCTTGAATTAGATGTTAAACCATTAGCTTAGTACCTTAACTAATCGAAATATTCGATGATATTACCCCAAGGGAATTCCAGTAACTGTCCCGGAAATATTAATATTTGTCCATTTAATAATACATTCAAAATTCTTAATGTCGAAATCGGGAGGACAGTATTTTACAAGTTCGAGTAACCCGCCGTTCCATTCAAATACAAAGTATGGTTAATTTGAATTACGAAAAGTAGCTTCGACGCGTATCCCAAAAGTGAAGTCCATACGTTTCGTTCAGTTTCGTTTGTTTAACCTAACCGAATTTGAGATACGAAGGTTTAACTGTAGGTTAAAATGATCCGACAGTGTGATCAGGATCAGGATCTATACCGTTTTCTCATGCACTGTCGGCCAAAATATTGGGTTTAAATTGGTAGCCAGGAAAAATAAAGTTTGACTTCTTTATACTCCATGACGTCTGTTTCTGTCGCATTGTTTCACGAAATGAATACCTATAATTGTGCCATCAAGCCTTCCAAACATGGATTGGTCTCCAAAACTATCACAAACAGCATCCGGTTGATACACAAAGCGGCCCACTGTTTGCTTTTTATGTATATTAAGGAGGCCAATGAAAGCTTAAAAGAGCATGCGCAGTTATATGGTGCGGTTATGTTTCCCCCGAACTATGAATTTGACGTCGTCAATTATATTAGTATAGAGCCGCGTATTACTGCAATATATCATCTATACTGGCAGTGCAAATCACCTTTGTTTCTTTAACATTACTAAAAGATGGTCATTCTTAAAGTGGACATATTGAAAATGAGAAATATGGACGTTGCAGTAAACAAAAGTAGTAAATAACTACACTAAAAAGATGTTTCGTAGTAAGTCAGACAAATGTGATAAGTTCGAATGACCAGAATACTGACTTAATTAAACTAAGCCGCTTAAGCCGGTGCTAGGGGTCGTAAGTAGTGTTTCATCTTTAATTACTTCTCATGAACAGACTCACTAAAACCGAATCTGAATTTTTCTCTATATGAATTGGCGTTCTTGCTTTTGAAGGATCACCATTTTACAGAATTTATAAATTTCACAACAGCAGGTGTTAAGTGCTGAATTTAGAAACATATTTACGGAGTAAAATAAACTTGTTTGTTTAAGAGTTCAGTGTTCTAAAGAATCTAAAACAGCATATTGAGTAAAGAATTAAAACATAAGTTCGGCAATACCGATAATGAAGCTGGACTGTATGTGTTGCTTGTAAGTGATGCATATTAAGTTAATTGTTTGAATAAATATTGTCTAGAACACAGCTTCGCTGAATTATGGCATGAATACCGCTTGGATGAACATTGGTCTGGATACTACTTGACTGAATATTGGTCTGGATACTTCTTGACCGACTATTGGTCTGGATTCTGCTTGGCTGAATATTGGTCTGGAAATAACTTGAATTAATATTGGTCTGGATACTACTTGGCTGAATATTGGTCTGGCTACTACTTGACTGAATTATGGCCTTGATACTGCTTGGCTGGTAAAGGGCTTAACTCGAAAATAAACATTTTACAATCTGTCTTATAGAATATTTTGAGTTTTGACAGTGTGACCTTTGGTTATGCACTTTTCACTGTGTAATCATCTTGAAGCTTCAGCTCGATGTGCGCCAAATCAGAGTATACCCTGATCAGACGTCACGTCAGAGAAAATATCTGTAATGTCCGAGTGCCAGTTTTTCCATTATGTTGACAAAATTAGGAGTTAGACATTTTATAGAATATCCTCCCGATATTTTCAGAAATGGTTTTAATCTGCGACATTGAAAGTGTCTCTGATTTGATGCTTGTTATCAACCGTTCGCTTTATTGTGTTATCATGTCTATAAACGGTCTTAAAAACGTGACGACTGACGTCACGTTGTTATATCAACGTCAGTAATGTTTAAACCTGATATAATCGTTTGTACCAAATGCCGATTTAACCATTATCTTTTAAATCGCGACAAAAGAAATGGCATCAACCAGATTGGATCAGACGTCGACTTACTCGGTGTCTGAACCGGATCAAAGTTGTTGGACTCCTACATACCAGTTTTGCCAACTATTAAACGAATCAACAAGGTAAAAAAAAACACAACAAGCAGACGAGATTTATAGCAGACGAGAATTCTGGCGGCAGGATAAGGGTTTAAAAGCATTATAGGAAAGAACATTGATAATTGTCTGGACATTATAATACATTGCAATCGAGTATCGGAAGCATTTTACGGTCGTCATAGGTACGATTATTTTAAATGGTTATTATTTTAAAATGCTTAACCATTTCAAGACAATTGCATTGTTCTGGAACTATCCGGATATCACGTGCACTATTATTTAAAAAAAACCCAACATGCTTACTCTTTATTCCCGGCACACGCCTTCTTTCGCATGTGTAGTAGACGAGGAAAATGCCATTTCAGGAAAAGAAGCTTTTGCTCATGTGTTTCACTTCTCACAATGTCAAACAATTCGAAATCGATTTTTTTCTTAAAGTTAGATATACTTTATTTTCCTCAGATTCTTTCCTGTGGATAAAATCTAACATTCGCATGTGGAGAAAAAAGATTGAGAAAAAAATTCACTAAAATAGTCTACGAAATTATGAGTTCAAACTAAAGACGCTCAACTAACCAAACCTAGCCTATAGAGATTCAAGCACAAACTAAAGAGACTCAGACCAAGCCTCAGACCAAGCACAAGTTATAGAGCCTCAGCCCAGTCACGCCACATTGAGACTTGGACAAAACGAAATGTTTATAGCTTCAGACCAAACACTACCTAAAGAGACTCAAACCACTGAACAACATAGAGAGACTTAGATCACGTACAATCTATAAAACCCCGGACCAGGCACAGCCTTTAGAGCGACAGACAAAACCCTACCTATAAAGTCTATTAGAAAGTATAGCATATAGAACCCCAGACCAAGCACTTTCTATAGAGACTCAGACGACCACACAAAACCTATAAAACCCCAGGCAATGAGAGCCTCGGACCAATCACAGCTTTTAGATATTAAGACCAAACTACCTTTATATACTCAGAAAACCATGACATGTAGAGTCTAAGACCATACTAATCCAATGAATACTCTTAACAACTTAAACCTATATATACCAAAACCAAATACACCTATTGAAACCTAGACCAATTTCGATCTATAGAATCTCAGACCAAGCAAAGAAAACGTCTGCCCAACATAATCTATAAAACCTCCGTTAAACCTATAGCGATTCAGACAAATCACTGCTTATAAAGACTCACACAGCTGAGGTTTATATGCTAAGACCAAGTGCAACATAAAGACATTCAGACCAAAAAACACATAAAGCATCTCTGACCAAGCCCAATCTTTTGAGCTCAAAATCATGCACATCATACAGATACTCTGATAAAGCACAACAGTGTGGCTCAGACAAAACACTATATATCTATTAAAACAAAGCTAAACCTATATATACTCAGACAAAGTACAACCTATAAAGACTCATAGACCAAGCAAAGCCAATAGTCTCAGAGAAAGCACTATTCATAGAGACTCAGACCAATAACCTATACTTTCAGACCAAGCGCAACCCAGAACGACTTCTAGATCAAGCACAGCCGATGAGACGCAGACCAATCATAACCAATACAGACTCAGACCGAACAGAACCTATAGAAACTCAAAACACGCATAACGGTAGAAACTCAGACAAAGCAAAACCTATATATACTCAGGATAAGCACAACCCATAACGACTTAGACCAAAAACAACAATAGAGACTCGGATCAATCCCATCTCATAGAGACTCAGACCAAACACAACCAATAGAAACTCAAAACACGCATAACACATTGAGACTCAGACCACTGTCAACTTTTGCGCAACCCTTAAATATTCTGACCAAACACAATCCATCTTTGCAAATTGCAAACGAACATTTAACTAGTTGGTAACAATTCCGCGTGTTCTAAAGGATAAACGAACAATAATTTTGAAGTTTTGCGGCCACACCTGGATTAACTACATCACTACTTGCGCTATTTACAATAAGCTCGGTGTTGCCGATACATTTTCAAAAGGCATGCATTGCTCTGTCACAAAGGAGGCTATAATATGTAGAATAAGTGTAAATAGGCAAAACTGCAGTTCGTGCTTAGTCGTATTTGTATTTTATTGTCAACATTGTCTCCTGATAAAAGATTCTTCTGCGTAGCATTGTCAAAATCACTTAACTTAATTGTTATCGAGACAACAGTAATATTTTCAAATGGCTTGGATACAAGCTGCCTGACACTCAGAGAATAAATTTACTAAATTTGAAGCAAAACGAATGGAGAGTTCTTCCAAAAGCCATTTAACAATTTGATATTGCGCCATATCAAATATATGTGGGAATTAACTCTTTCACATGCCATACAGCTTATAAATACATAAATAACAACAGTATGAAACAGTTTGGATAACATATAGGGTCTATCTTTTTGTGGTCTTATCTTGTTCAAATTGATTACGTCTAACCTGAAAATTCAATGAAACCTTTTGTCCAAACATAGCAAGTTACATTATCTATTCAATTTTAGAGATTATTGTTTAAATATTTCAAAAGTTGATGCTGTATTTCACAACACTTGTTTTTAAATAACTAATTTTAAAAAATAACCGGCTTCAATGTTGTTTAGTTTATATCCCATCTTCTGAATGACTACTTCTTTCTATCTGTACATTTAATGTTTTATGCTTATGCATAGAACCAGTTTTTGACAATTTACAATCGTAATTATCACTTCAAAACACATTTAAAATGATAACTGCTTTCCAGTAATTCTATGAGCACTTTTATGATGTTGTTAATGGCATTTACATTGAAATGTTTTGTTTGACGCTCTAATTTACGAGTATATTATATAAAGTGGAAGAAATACAATTCTTTATCACCTAACACGTAAGCCACTGAGCACTGTTACTTTGAACACTTGGTTATCTACATCCATTAAAATGTCCCCTTTTTTTTAAAGCTATTTAACACGGATGACGTATATGATACAGTCTAATGTCATTCATAGAACATAGGTTCTTCTTAGTTGCAATGAAGATTTTATATGTGTGCGTGTTTTACCCAAAGAGAAGTTAGCTCAATGAGTGGACTTGGTTAGATGCATGTGACATAATCTGCATGATCTATTTGCTATTTTGAACACCCAGATTGTCGCCAGACCAGAAGCCGACGTCTGATCTGACTCCAAAATGTTTTACGTTTATGTATATTAAAAATGGCCAGAAATTTGTCATATTTCAATATCATTTGCATTTCGTTTACGTTATATCAGAGTTTCTCCCACTGTACACTGCTTTTAACTGTTCCAGTTCCTACTGGTTATGCTTGTTTATGTGTGACGCATATTCCAAACTGTCCGAATGACCCTTGTAAAAAAATTGTAATTTTAATACTTTGGTTTAAGCCAATGTGACGCGCTACGATAATAAGGGGTTGCCAACTTTGCAAACATTATATATATCATGGACGCTTCCACATCAAATATGTCTGATCAAATTGTGTTTGTATCAAATTTAAAACAGGAAAAAGCTGAACAACAATCTGTAAACCCAGATCAGACGCTTTGAAACAGAAATGCTGGGTAGCCTTGGTTCAGCTTCTTTAATTGAAGGATTCAGTGTAATGGTGTTTATGTTTAATAATCCCTTTTAACCAAATACACCGTAGTCGTAACATTCACATAGAATTAGCATCATTAGTCGAGATATTTACCAAATATATCTAAAGGTTCCGGAGGACGTGACTCGCAAATGGTTTACAACACTACATTTCTCATTCTTGCCCTGGAGCCACTATATGTCGTCTACTGAAAAAAGTGTCCAGTTCAGTGTTATACTACACCCATGAATAATAGAGCATTTAAAAATATAATAATTAAGTTTTCAAGATTTAACGGTATTTAGTGAACGATTTATTTCTTTAGCACTTTACTCCATATATACGCATATTGACGCCACTGTAGCAGATGCCTATAGACAACTTTGTGTGAAATCGAGCATTTGCTATTTTCAATTTCCCGAGATAATACCCCTGTTAATCATATGCATCCATTGTGAAATAGTCTAAAGATACTATATGCAGTATAGGATTTATATACAAGCAGCTGTCTTACTATCAGTCCAAATCCATTTAAATTAAGTTTCTTATTATTGAATCCTTAATCCTTTACTTCATGGACTTTTATTTCAAATGTCTTTGATAACCTCGTTAAAACAAGCGTTTGCTTAGGCATGTCTATGGAGTAAGGGTTAAACTCCAATATACACGTTTTACAACTGTTATTTATCAAGACAAGAAAGGTCACACTTTAAACAAGTGGATTTTATATTGCAGAGTTAATTTATGATATTATTTATGCCAAAACTGCTTGAAACGTCTTTTTGTGATTTGCAGAGCAAGTAACTTTCATTTCATTTAATATTATTAAAACTGATTGCAATTCCGAGAATGTCATAATAGATTTTCTACTCAATTCGATGACATTTTAACAATGAAAAAATAAAATGCAAACACAGGTCTTGGGGTGATGAAAAACACACGCTTTATGAAGGCATATATAACTTGTGTAGCTGTCAATGTTCTTCTTTTTCAACCTTCACATGAGAATTGTTTAGACACATTGTGCCATATTAAATAAATGGATATTTATTCAAACACTTTTTTGACAGGAAAATCGGAAACAATACAACGTAGTTTTCAAAATCGATTGTACTATAATGAACTCTAGATAACATAAAATATAGTTTACAGATATGTTTTCGGTTTTACGATCAAAACGAATAACATCAATATTGCCGGGGAAAATAAAACTGCGTAATCATAGGACACTCACGCATTCTAAAGACTTGAATAGAAATGTAATGATTAAAGATTAATGTACCAACTCAACAATAGCAACACATTGCAATCTAATTTACTCGTTCCACTTGGTATAGTTATAATGAAAAACGTTCATCGTATACACTACTTCAGTACGCTTGGACAAGTTTTGTACATATTTGCAATACCTTATCACAGCACCACCCTTGCAACCATTTCTTTTGCCAACTGATATGCCTTTTCATCTGAGTATCAAACAGCTTTGCTGGCAAATGTGGTTCCTGGTCTGCATCATTACTTTTAGTGCAATAATTCGAATTTGAATAGAATGAATCAGTAAAATGAATGTCCGTGTGGAGGTTTTTGTACTATGGATATAATTTGACCCATTTACATAACATTTCAAGTGCAATATAGACGATATCACACTTTTTGTATCTTGAGTTCAATTCCGCACACTATCAACATTATTGTTACAAACTGATAGATACATTGCATTAACCATGCAGTTGAAGGATTTTACGATCATATTTCGTTTAAGGTGGACGACTTCTAACAAATTACTGTTTCATTACTTGCACTTACTTAAATCTACTCAAACCTCTTTAATTAACGTGTGGGTGTACTCGTGCTTACAGTGTTACTTATACTTTTGTGTAAATGTCAAGAGTCATTAACAAAATCATTCTTACAATTGCAGACTTGTTTCGTAAATTATAGTCTACTTCTCAAGACCAGCTCTGCAGACAAGATGACAGATAACCATAATGAAGTCGGCAGACAGCAGGACATGTTTAAATAGTTTAGCCATTGATCCGATTGCTTCTCAAGGAAAGTCAGATCAGTGTCTATGATATTTGACTAACTGCACGATCATTATTATATTGTTAAATAAGCTTTTCAAAGTTTAAGGATAAATACAGCAATTCCTCGAGGTGACCGAAGACTAAGAATACAGCCAAACCTGTTTTCCAGATGCATTGAATAAGATATCATAGTGACTATTTATCTCAGGTGGTCACTTAATGCGAATAGAAAATAATGCAGACAGCTCTGTTGAGGGCTCTTTGCAATACTTGCGTTTTGCATTATGTGACCATTTGTCTTAAATACCACAAATGCCTCGTTTATAGTGGCTGTCGAACAGGTTTGACTGTATTTGGGTACAAGGCTGGGAAAAGGGCCCTTACAGCACTGCAAACTGTGTAGACCCTGATCCGACGCCGCGTTAAAAACGCGGCGTCGGATCATGATCTACACTGTTTGCGAAGTTAAAAGTGAATATACAAAGGTCATGAACAAGTTGCAAACAACGCAAACCCTAATCGGAAGGCTCTACGTCTGATATAGTTCTACACAGTTTACAATGTTGTAAGGGCCCTTTTCCCAGCCGGTGGCCCATTTGCAATGGCTCATTTAGGCGACTACGGCACCGATAGGGTTAATTTCATTACCACTGCACAACACTTTAAACTGCCAGGGTAACATGTCATGGCAATAAAATAAAATCTTCAATATGAATTTGAAAATCTCGGAGATAGAGGCAAATCTCAGTATGAGTCATTTAGTAAACGCGGAACCAGTTGTCTATCTAGTATTGCATGGTTGCTCCAACGGAACGATGTGTTATTAAATAAGAGGCAAAATGAAGATATCTTCCTAAGCCTTATTGCAACAACAAATAATTTTGAACGCCAGTGAAATTGCCAAAACGTCTAAATATGAAGTTGAAAATCTAAGATTTATCACAATCTTAAATCTGGCATTGATACAAATAGAGCAAGCACAGTTAAGTAACTCAAAATAAAGTCAAATAGCTCAGATCTAGATCAGACATTGAATCAACTACATGACGAATATACTGGGTCAATATTGTTATCAAAGACAATGAGTATATTTTCCCGTTGGCTAGTAAGTAATTTGTAGAATTTTACCTTCTCAAATTGAGATTTTTCTCAAGTTAAAGTATCAGTTCTCTATAGAACATGTAAATGATTGTTATTGTCCAGTAATATTGACGGCCAAACACTTAATGAAATATTATTTGGCTTTATTAAACTGTCACTTAGCAAATGATAACGGACTATGTTGTCAACGGCACATAATGGTCGGTCCTTATTTGCATTATGACAGTTCAATAAAACCAAACAGTATTTCATTGAATGTGTGACTGTCGTGATAAAAGCCTATGAAAAAGGCAAGTTTGTTGATGCACGTCATAGCGGCTGATCAAACCATGCAAATTGATTACATATACCCATTAAAGTGTTTGTCTTTGTTTAATTACTTCCGAAAAGCTCTTACGTTCCCGGTAAAGTTGTATGTTTTCCTGTTTATGATCAACTATCCCAAGTCAATGACGTGAATATGTTTATTCATTCGTAATGCCAGACACATCAACTTCGCCATTTCCTGAAACATTGTTCTCGTCTGACGATAGAACAAAACGCATTCGAAAGTTGTTGTGTCGAAGTCGGGGGGTATTTATATTAGTTCGAATAACCCAAAATTCGAATTAAATTTCAATTTTGGATACTTCGAACTAATGAAAATAGCCCCAACCATATATGGGTCCAAGGCTGGGAAAAGGTCCCTTACAACACTGCAAACTGTGTAGAACCTGATCCGACACCGCGTTGAAAACGCGGTGTCGGATCATGATCTACACTGTTTGCAAAATTAAAATTGAATATACAAAGGTCATAAGCAAGTTGCAAACAACGCAGATCCTTATCTAAAGTATTTACGTCTGATCTGGTTCTACACAATTTACAATGCTGTAAGGGCCATTTTCCCAGCCGGTGGCCCAAATCGTATAAGGCTTGAATTTATCAACCCATTCTCAGACTGAAGGCTTACGAATGATTCCCTTCTTCGACCTGAATACAAATAGGTCATTAATGAGATCTCGAGTCTGAGAATGTGTCGGCGAGTTCCAACCCCGGTGTTTGAGAATTAAGAAGTCGGCGACACGTCCTCTTCCAAATCAGTGGCATTATATTAGAAGTGTTGAAGTTTTTGGACCCTGAAAGGTGGCTGAAATACTCATTTTCACCTGTTCATAGTTTAGGAGTTCTGTTGTTTGATCTCCAAAGTAAAAACGGTATTCACGTAATATGCGACTGCGCATAGAGGGAATTTTACATAAAATTGGAAATCATGTTATTAATCAAGAATTATGACTGCGATAGAACAGTTTAAGGATAAACAGTATGTTTCTCGAACAAATTTGAATTTAATGAACATATTCAATTTGAATATTTATAGTGGAATTGTGAATCGAAACGATGTTAAGATGTCCATTTCTAAAATGAAAATAGTAAACCGATCTAAAAAGCAGTAGTCATCTGTTACACAAATATTAACCAAGAAAATGGGGTTGTTAACGTTAGATTGATAACATGTACCAGGGGTCCGTTTCACCAACGGTAGTACTACCTATCGTACCAATCGTAACTACTCGGCCCTTTCCGGCAAGCTCG
>JAULCE010311287.1:0-10586 GCA_032359355.1 Macoma nasuta | reverse complement strand
ATAATAATTTTTTCACCAATGGCCAGATGTTTTCGTTTTTGAATGTTTCTATTTTGTTTGCAATACGTAAGCGCTGAACCGGTAAAGGGAAGCATTTCCCCCAATATATCTTGTTTGCCTTTTATGTAAATAATAGCTTCCTTTGAAGTGACAAATAATATGGGCCGCGTCACGCAAAAATGGGCAATCAGACATAGCAAACAGAGTAGCCCAGACCGAGTAACTCGGCGTCTCATTTGGATCCAAGCTATTTGACACTCTGACAATGGTTTTACCAAAGGTCGAGGGAGTGTGTTCAGGCTTAAGCGGAAGTAGAACAGATAGTGCGTATGAGCACAACCTGCCTGGCAGTTAAGGGGTTAAATGTTTGCCGATATACGGATGAGGGAACATGTCCAGTGCAGTGAATGTCTAAATATTCGAATTAAAATCATAATTATAAAAGAATCGAAACCGACTTGGAGACCAATCAAGTCAGTATAGCCATTGTCTGAAATATATATCGTACGAACCGGTTTGAACAACATGTACCAATAACTGCATGGTGCGCTTTATAAAGCGCATCGTGCATTTTTTTCATGCCATATTTAACAGGCGTTGTGGGGTATGTTGAGCATTTCTTATAATTCTTATAAACTTAAAATGTAGCTTCATATTGTTATCCAATGCCACTGCAGTGGATTATGAATGTGAGCTTAAAGGGCAAAGAGATGATAAAATTGTTTTAATATAATTATGTAATAAAATCTTAGTTTCAGGAAATATGTCTAATTTAAGCACTTTGTTAAACATGCAAATGAAAATGATGAACACACAAGTAGTATTTCTTATAGTTATCTCGTACAATGACGCCATTAAGCACTTCCAAAAATAAAGTGTTATTATGAAAGAAATAAGGAAATTATAAACATGAACAGTGCACATGAAGTACTGACACTGAGTAAATAGAAATCAGATTCGAAATCAAACCTGAACCGAATTGGAATCGACATAATTGTGTTCGCATGTTATAGCGTGCGGACTGGCTCAAAATTCTCTAAAACCATACGATGCCCTTTTTTGAGTCTCAGTACTGAAGACAGGAACGTTATTTTATCCCAGCATCAATTAGCCGCCGAACATCTTTAAAACCCCTTCTATCATGATATTTTTTTCTGGAGCGGGTAGTATTATTTTTATTTCTGGACAGTAAAACATTTTTAAAAGTTAAAATTACCCCCACCACTAAAATTACCCACTTTGTTTTACAGCTCTTTCAATGCGTGTATGAATACATGATACGTGTATGTGTATGCTCATAATAAGTGCAGCAGAAAAATACAGGCACTTTGTTTTATTTGCAAATTGTCTTATAGGATTTAAAATAAAGACAATTAAGTACGTTATTACGGTCTATTGATGCAAAAAGCAACCAAAATTGTACATCTTTGCTACATTGATACATTAATTGCTTTAACTTTACTTCACACATTTCTTAGTCTTAATTATCCCGATTCCTGAAAATTAGAGATTGTTGTAGGTTGGGTTGCACTTTTCGTTGTTTTGTTCCACTCTCTTAATCCGGAGGCTTCACTAGTCCTATCTTCGTCCTATGTTTATGCCAGGTATGTCAGATATGCCTATCATGTTCAAATAGTCACAAGTTGGACTCCATTTGAAGCGTTCTCTCCACGGGTCATCTTTTCGTCCCAACTACCCCACTAATCCAAACATAATCCGCAGTCGAAGCAAGTAACCTTGTATCCTTTTCCTGAGTACACGAACCCGCAATGGGCAAGAGCAAATTTGTCTGGCTCCATTTGTTTAGGCCAAGAAGCAAAACTGGTTAACCGAACGTCATAGTATCTGTAGTTTTGGTATTCTGGAGTCGCTCTTCTTGCGTCGGTAGATCTCGTGCAGTTCGTGCTGTTTATGTTGGTATCAAATGAAAGAGTGACTTTGAAGCTAGAAGTATTTGGTTTTCAACTTGGATTCCTCCTTTCTGATTGGTCGGAATGATAAAGTGGACTGTTTGGTCAGGATGAAATTTGTTCTCGGATGTATTTGGTATCCTTGTTTTGTGCAATCAAACTACAATGTGCACCAGTCATTTACTTTGAAACATCCAAAACTTTCAAAAACGCCAACATTTTCTATATACTTATGTACAGGCTAAGACAACCCGACATAGCTGGAAAGCATATAACTTGCATTTCAAAAAATTGCGAACATCATGGTTTGAAAATTCATTTGTCGACAGTATATAACCAACACATTTAGAACCATTATACAAGGAGAGTCACATATATTGACAGGGAGCTATAATGTTTACACATTCTTGCAAAGTGTTGCGATTGACATTATCATGACAAAACAACCGAATTGTTGATGTTTGATTGAATTATATATTATGCTTGGTTGCAATTAAAACAACCTTTCTTTTTTTTCAAAACAAAAACTTCAAATTAGAAAATTAGAGCGGTAATCATTCCAGCAAGAATTAAAACCAAAAGCCGTATTGTAAAAATAATAAATACACAATGAAAATTATCAATACAAAAGTTGGTATCCTTTGTACCAGCTGCATGTTTATATACAGATAAATCTGCGCCATTCTGTTAGGTGTCACTTGCTTTTTCAACCAAATGGATTGAAGCAGAATTTGTTTTGTTGCTAGAATTCATGTTCATGGTACAATTGATTCGAAATGCTCGAAATGCCATTAGTGAAAGTAAAAAGTTGAAAGTTGAATTTGCATCAATGTTTTGATGTGTTATAATAAAAAGTTGCATACAGTAAGGTGAAGATCAAAAATGAAGGTTTTAATTTGCAATAGTTTTCAATTTTTCAGCAATAGTGAAAATGTCGCCGGTAGATATGGTAAGAGCGAAATAAGAACATGAACGAGTACATGTGTGGGTTACTGTAATGTAAAATACCAACTAAAACATTTTGTACAATCCCCAAAACGCAGATTTCGTTATTTATATTGCCAAAGAGGATTATGGACATCCGGCTCATATCCCTGCAACGAAACAAGTCACCACTTCATGGCAATTTGGAAAGAGTTGAAAGATCTGATTCACTCTATTTCCTTACTTTTGATCTTACTTTCGATCTTCCTTTTTTATCGATTCTGCATTTATGTTGTGCACATTCAAAACTGACTGGTCAACGCCATAAATCTATAACTATCAATTTTTATCAAAAACCAACATCGCTTCTATATGTATGGTAATTGGTCTACTATTATACATGTACTTTAACATTGAACAGTCGATATACGTGAGTTCAACAGAAGAATCAACAGTTGATTATTATGCACTTTTCAAACCAAAATTTGATTGTATAAAAAAATCGGTTTCCTACCCAGTCTGAGCGTTTCTGAAAAATAATTGGCTCGCCTGTTAGACGCACTTTTAAGACTGTAAAGAATTCTGAGGCACCGGCATCATTATTGCTGGGTGTTCCGGTTAATGGCAAAAGCACAGCACGCTGTCTTAGTAGGAAATTAATAGAAAATATCAACTCCGTGTACAGCAATATAGTAAAATTTTACATAGATGTAAATGTCATTTTGCAGCCATCACTGGCGGGTACCGAGCTCGAGCTATACAAACACATGCAGACAGTTTGGGGTGTTGTGCTTTACCATCCCGAGAGATCACCACTAGAGAGTGCCCTTCTTCTGCATGGCTACTGTGATGCAAGCTATGCTCCATTTACAATGTCTGTGATTGTGCTGATTTTCTACACTAATAAGAATTTTGAAAGTTTAAATGACAGAACATTTGAGGACCACCTCACAGACTTGGAGGAGGGTTAGGGTCCAGACGAAATGCCTGCACGAAGACTAAGAATTGCAGACAGCGTTGCCATAGTTAAACCAGAAGCAAATGTAGTTTGCTAGATTGTCATACAAAATCTTAACTTAACGCTACAGTAACTGTATTTTGATATATAGAAATGATGCATATCAACTGTTAACTAGACTTAAAAATAAAAAATAATCAATTTAATAAATATGAAGTATATGGTTGAAAACGTCTGTAAGTTGATAAACCCTTGCTCTATAACCATCTTTCAAATAAGGTAGATGGCCCTAAAAAGGCTCTTTGTGATATATCCAGACATCAGAGGAATTCTAAGAGGTCTGAGTATAAGATTCACTTCGTCACCGTCCACGGCAGGGGTTTCTTGAATGGCCAACTTCTGTCTCAGTGTTCAAAGAACCCCACCAACACAACGCAGACTCTCTTTGCAACGCCTTCAGAAGTTTCCGCGTTGACGACCAGTTCTTGATATCCCGGTGTTGAGTCTCATTTCGCTTCTCTGTTTGCAAAGAGTTGTCTCTTTTTCTTTCAAAATTTCGTTCTGAAATGTGTTTGAAAGCAAGCCATTGTTTGTAGACTGTAGAATAATGAGATAACAAGAATGGGCAAGTTGCTTAAATAGGAAGAAATCACGTTATAAGCTGGATGAAGCTTTGACTGTTCAAAAAACAATTGATCAATCAGAGTGGAGGTTGCCTGTGAACCTTTCTTTGGTTAGAATACACTTGACGGATAAGAGTAGAGGGATGCCTTATAAAAGGTAATGTAACAACCAGTTGAAGTTGTTCTCACACTAGTCAGAATTGTACAATGACAGACACACTTGCAACTCTTGAGAGGCAGACCGACAAACTGGTGAGGCTGGTCCAATGGATGACATCGGTGCTGGAGGACCATCAATGGAAGATAGAACCAGAGGGCAACCGTCAGAGATTAACATCATTTGAGCAGCATGTGCCACAGACAGAAAACAGGTGAGCTGAGGCTGACAACACGTCGATCAGCCTGTTTCAGAGAACTGCCACCGCGGCCCAGAAACAGATATGGTCGAAGTGGTGTAGATCTTGCATGGGTCTTTGTGGTCTACGCAACTGAAACCACTGAAAGTCTAGCACCGTTCTAGACTTTATACCAACGGCTTTTTTCAGGGCCAACCAATTTGTTTGAAATAATATAACCTTTACGAGTTTACATCAGATTACTTGATGTTTGGTATTTACTTGGTATTAACTTAAGGTGTTGAAATTAAAAGAAAACCAATTGAACAGGAAACCTTTATCATTTTCAAGCTACTTTTTTAGAAATACAATCAATGTAGAGAATTGCCATTTGAATGTAAGCTTTTCACTTATGGTAATGTTATTCATTTGATTTAAACTACTTACTACAAAGTGCTCAAAAGAAAAACAAAACATAATTTGTGTCATGTAAAAGCTGTTTTATTGTAATATAAATAGAAATGTCTCTTGAGGGTTAGTTTCTCTTTTCTGGTCACTCCATTCAATTTAGTCACCGAACACACATAACCTATCATTGAGGAGCCAGATCAGCCACCGAGAGTTTGGCGTTTGAATCGGCTCTACACTATTGACTATTAATGCCGAAGTATTATGATAAAAGAGGGTATACAAAATGTCTTTTAAGTATTTCATATCATTTCAATATTTTAAGTATTTGAACGGAAAATAAATGTGTTCGTCCCATTGTAACGGTTTAAGTCTAACACAAATGTGCAGTCACGGCATCAAGTACACCAATCTGGTGACGTCAGGTAGACAGGTGCATTTGGGGCATATCTAAATATCAGAGTGTATTAAAGTAGTGCAAGCAGCGATGTTTGGAGTAACAAAGATGAAGTATTCGGTGGCCATTTTGTTTCTATAAAGGTAACTTATTTGAATATAATAGAAACATGCATTTTAAGGTCCGATTGGCATTATATATAGACGATAACATAATGCAGAATAGTTTTAATATGACATCATAACATAGGAATTATACAAAGCTGACTGGTAGACCCTTTGATCTGGTAAAAGGTAGCGGACATTGCGGCAAGGTCCTCCCTTCAGATGTTAAATACACACAAATGAATGCTTGTAATGAATGAATATGCATCTCGCCGATATGGTCTATCCAACGTCTTTATGGCAAACTTTTCCCAAAAGGTTGGTCCTTAAATGCCGGGGTCGCAGCATGCGCTAAATTTAGGTATAAGGTAGAGGCTATGTCTGTTTATGAAATTCAATGAATCATTCATAACCAACGACAGCTCATACATACAATGTCAAAATAAATCCGCATCAAATCTCATTGTCTGGACTCTATTTAAATAAACAAGGGTTGCTTGGTCTGCTCAGTGTATATTTGTTTAAAGTGTATAATGGTCGACATTTCGAATTCAGATTTAAATCACTCAATAGTTTGAATTAAAAGTCAATGGAACGTCAATGTTTGTGTTTGTTTAGGTAGACAGAGGTTGAAAGCCAACAATGTCCCGACTGTATTGCTTTAGGAAAAAGAAGGAACATATCTTATTGACTTAAAATGTTTTTTGTCATCATTATTATCAATATAATGAAAGAGCAAAACAAAACAACGAGTCAATAAAATCGTAGATCTAACCATAAAAGCCATAGCTTTATTTCATTATGGATCTGGATCTACTGCCAGATCCTGATTTAATTCTTAAAAATCGCCAATATATATGAAATCCTCAGCAATTCAGGTCAAGATCTAAAATTGTTGTTCGGGATCTAGGTTGCTGCGAATGCATATTGCATAAACTAGTGATGGTTAATTCGAGTATTCGTGAATTTATTTAGACTAGAAGGAGGATGGTCGCTACTAATAATATGCTAAAGACTCTAGTGTTTATACATAAGTTTTCATATGCCCTTTGTCTTTTCGATCAATGTTTTTTTTAAATCATTATTTTTAAGATAAATTCAGAACCTGGCCGTGTTTTCACCAACGCGTTTTCAGACCCCATTTTCAAGAACAATTCCCCACCCTTCCGTCTGGCGTCCAGCTTGTACCAGAATGTTAGAGACTAGTGATTGGTTTCCAGTCTCAGAAGAGGCTGGTGAATACAAGACCTGGTGTTTACAACAACAATTTTGTCAACAAGCAAGAGAAACAAAACGTGTTCTTTTTTCCACCAAGTCTCTGCAATGTCTCATGATTATCCTATCGGAGCCTCACATATTTACCCTACAATGATTGCCTGGAAGACCGTTCTCTGTCTGCGAGGTTCAAACGTCCATTCAAGTGTCAATCTTAATCGCTCGACGTTATAGAGCATCTATTGACTTAGTAGACACTGATTTGTAAACAAGGCTTTAATCCTATTCAATATCAATAGTGTACGTATGCAAACTTAAGTTGAGTAATGAGGCTCAAAGTGATACTGGGTATTAGAGGAGTCAGGCGTTACCCAGTTGTGGAAATTTGTAAAATGATTCGAAAAAGCGATTTGAAAGCATTATGGGTACAAGTTGTAGATATAAAAGCCAATACGCTAAAACACGAAGGTTTCAAAGGTAACAGCTTCCTGATTCTGATAAAAATGTAACCTTTTATAAAGGATATAGTCCCAACGAGGCTTAGAACATAATCATAGACCCGTTGCCGGGTCAGTCGATGCATACTGTCAAACGAAAACATGAATATGAAAATAACGACGATGATGATGATGATGATTATGTCACCAGACTTGCATCATTTTACGGACGGAGAGATCCAGGGAAACGTGACAGCGAAGACAAAAGTGGTAATGATGAACAATGAATATTACCAAATGGCATTCCCCTCCGGTTATTGACACCATAAAGTACGCAAACTAGAGATTGAAAACATAGAGGGTAATTCGGATCACGAAATGTACCCAGCCGGTCATACGTAAACGTTTCAAATTTTAAAGGTATTAATCATAGGCTAAATAATGAAAAGTTTTATCCAGAGCTCAGCAAGGTAGCCAAAGTATAGTCCGAGATATGTTGAACAGACAGATCAACGACAGATTACCCGAACTACGCAAACTGGCTATATTTTATTCGTCGAAAATGCTAAGGTTTATCCAACAGAACAAACTGTACATGTAACTCCATGTATACCACGACCATGACGGCAGAATAGCAGCTACACTGCATTCTCATATATATGTGTGCTTAGCGATCGAAGAGGTTGTTCGTATGTACAATTGATCTGAACGAACTTTTTTTTGCAAGAGCTAACCTGATTTTAAAATAAATTTGGACATTAAATTGCAATATGGTATTTAACATCATTATTGGTATGAACAGATAAATGACTAATATTATAGCAACAAAGAGCGGAAAGGGGATGGAAAGTTGCAGGAGGAGAAGGAGTAGAAAGTGCAGATGGAGGAGGCGATGGAGACAGATGAAGGAGAGGGGAAAGCAGAGAGAAGATGAAAGGGGTGCGGATGAGGAAAGGGAAGGTAGGACGTTGAATCTTTTTTGCCAGCCTCCAGCAAAACGTGGTAAGCATGATGAAAACATGTTTATGCGTGAGAGTTCAGTAGGTGCGTTTTATAAGAACGTTGAGGGTGACATCTTTTTTACGCTCGTGTGAACTTATTTCTGTCAGAGGTAGTTCAGCATACAAATCTCGAAAATAACATGTCCGTGGACACGGATATTTTTTTTAAATCGACCTAGTATGGAAGGAGATATGAACATTAAATATTGGACAACACAGTTTTGATCTTGGTAAGAAGGAATTTACATGTCAGTTAATATCTCGAGAACGGTGAGTCTTAACCAATTATACCTATATATTGTCCTGATCTGCCCATCGAGACATCGACACGTTATACCATGCATGTGGATTGAAAAACAATCAGAGGCTATAAATCGAGAACATTGATGATTTTATCGAGATCGCCCGGGTTCAAATAAATGCATTAAAACTCCTCTAATAACCAGTATCACTTTGCACCACATCACTAAACTTACGGTGACAAACATCGTCGTTTGATGTTAAATAGCATTTAGGCTTTATTGACATATCATTGTATACTAAGTCAATAGACGCTCTTTAGTGTCAAGCGGCTATGATTGGCAATTGAAATGACCATTGTACCGAAACCAATATAGTCTAGACGTTGTTGACCTTCTATTACCTACTGAATCAACAGACGGTTGGCGGCTGAATAGATCCGTGTCTATCAGAACAAACACACCCCTAGATCTTGTTGAAGTTCAATTGACTTTGAATCCATGCTTTTAAGTACTTTAAATCTGAAATCTACAATTAAAGAATCCAGATATTGTGGCGATTGAAGGGAATTCGTTTTGTCATTGTTTGTTTGAGGCTGACGTTTGTGCAGGATGATTCACTTTAATGTAAAAAGGCACTACCTCAAACCTCATACATCCCCGTACTTTAAGACCAACCATTAGGGATTCATTTGCTATTGGGACGTTGGTGAGATCACATCGGAGAGGTATTTATTCAATCATTAAAATCTTTCATTCAATTATTTATTCATTCATTCATTTATTTGTATATTTATATATTTAACACCTGGTAGAAAGGACCTTTCTCGAATATATAGCTCTATATACTACTTCTGTGAAGATGTCATGATCTTATTATACCAAATGATGTCATGGTCTAAATATATATCAATTAGCCACGAAAAGACATGATTCCATTATATGTAAACGTGTACTACTTATAGAAACAAAATGGCCACCGAATATTGTAACGTCTTTATTTTACTTTTCACCCACTAGCTAAATACTTTAGTATTGGATACAGTAAATGAGACGTTTTTTCTTCAATTGCAGACAGTGAAGACAACGATCTGTCAGAGACGTTCCAGAAAGTGCGGTACTTCACTGTTTGCATTTTCCCAGTGCCCATTTTTTCAAGCTCACCAGTCTTTACTTAACCATTTACCTCACGGGCTTTATTATATATTAGACTTATCCACAAGAAAATAAACTGATAAAGAATATAAATACCTAGGCAAAGACAAAAAGGACATATTTTAATTGAATTGAAATCATTGTAGAAAATTAAGCTTTTGCTCGTTACTAGCAAATGCTCCATGTTTTCACTGTTTTCAATAACCATCAGTTACGGAGGTACTTAATAGCGTTTATGTGGAGGAAAGAAATAATATAATTAATACCTTTATGCTCACTCACAAACGTTGAGAGAAAAACGCAAAACATCGTTTCATATATATATATTCATGTAAATAAATCGACGTATATGTCTATGTAACCAAACGTTCGACCGAGTTTATTTTTTCGAATGTAAGTAAGTACATGTACAGACAAAATGATATTATTAACCGTTAAAACCATATAACGCAATGCAATTTATAGAAAATAATGACCGTGTTATGGTCTTCGTTGAATATGTTTATGCCTACGAGAGACAAAAGGTATGGAGCCAGATAGGACGCAAGACACTCGGCGTCAGCTCTGGCTCCATACTATTTACATGGGTTATGAGTGTTCAGGGTTTAACTCTTTCGGCGCCAAGTTTATAATTGTCGATTGGGACTACTTTAAGAAAAAATGTTTTATCGAAATAAATCACAAAAACGATTAGATATTTGATTAGATAAACCGTTAACCCGGGACTTATATTTGTTGCAAAATAATGACGTTCCAGATCAGACGCCGCCTTATAAGGCGTCGTCAGATCTTGGACTGCACTGTTTTCAACGGCGCATTTAGACGACTTCGGCGGTGAAAGAGTTATCGCGTTTGTTGGATAAGGATATGGTTCCTATCA
>JAULCE010311176.1:0-10586 GCA_032359355.1 Macoma nasuta | reverse complement strand
ATTATTTTCCATAGTAAGATGGTGTGTCATGCACATCATCCAGCCACCTACTCTCCCAAAGTCAATGTCACAGTTTGAGCTATGGCTTTTCTGTCGCAACCGGGCTGTGTCTTCCACACTTTTGCATGACTTTTGATATTACTTAACACATTTATATGACATAGCAATATGATAATGTCATGCACAGCAACTAGACGCCTTCTCTCAATGTCAAGGTCACAGTTTGGGCTCAAACAATCGCATGCTTTTTCTGTTGTGCTGCCCAGTAGAGGACTTTTGTATTGCTTGCAATATTCCTTTAAATTATTTAATTTGTTCTGTGCTATAAATAAAACTGCACTGCCAGGTCAGTTTATGATTGCAAATTCAAAAATGATATTTTGAAAGTTTACTACAGTGGCAAATTGCTTCGCATGTTATATTTTGTGCATGTGATTAAGAAGAGTAGGAGTAATTTATAAATATTCATCTACTCAATTACCATATTTGTCTGATTATGTAAAGTCAAACAGCTTGGAGTTGTTTATTTCATGTATATAAAAAAACATGATATAGGGATACAGTAATTTGAGTATAAAGATACATTATTCTCGTTTTTACACTCTAAATAACTAATTAGTTAGTCATTAAAGTATGAAGATTAGGGTCAGTAATACATACATCTGGTTAGGCTACTGTGCGGCTAATGTGCTTGTTTAATACACGATCGAGCCGAACGATTTGATTTGTTTTGTATGTGATAAAATAGTTTATTCTATACAAATTCACAGAGCCGTAACTTATACTTCACTTAAATGCCTATGAATATATTGGGCAAGGTTATAATTTCTCGTCTGGGGAATATGCCCCATTTGCTACAAAACAATTTAAGCAATTAAAAAAGCATTTGCCTGTTGCCAGATATCCGTCGTTTTCAACTGGATATTTACGATGAGTCTATAATGACACATATGCGATACTAAATAAAATATTTATTTATACTGGATCAAAAGCTGATGATCAAGTAGGTCTCTGTTGTTTGTAAATATACCAAGCACTAACACACCTGATCCCTTCATTCAATATATTTATTTGAGACTAACAGACAATTATAGTATGTATAGGATGAACAGAAAAAATAGGAGAATAGAAAACATAATTTATGAATGGGTTTATAAATATTGTGGAAAATGAAACTTTTTCTCATTATGAGTAAATGCTCCATTTCCCACAATGTTTTCAATATGCATTTGCTACAAGGTCGTCAAGAGGTACATTACTTTATTAAATGGTTAGTTCAGAGAAAGATACAAATGTATTTTCTTCGTGACAGAGATGCGGCGAACATGGAAAGTGTTGGTACGAAGGCGATGGCAAAGACTTATATTGCAAGACATGTAAGTAAACCTTATATAATTTTTCGTACTGTACTTGCACGCATCATCTGTCAGTGCCTTAGAGTACGAAAACGAAATTGAAACCAGAGTCGGTACCAAATTGACTAATCGAGTCGATGTGACGTGTTTGGGTAGATATAGCATAATACTAACCGGGTGGAAACTCTAAAAGACCACCTGATGCGCTTTATAAAGCGCATCATGCTGTTTTTATAAGATTTGAATCGGTCTGTACTTAATCGCAACCGCTGACACAAGCATGCTACTAGATCAGCGTTTGCCCTCATAGTGCTGCATCTGGTTACGGTATACATGTGCGTTAATATACAGCCCGCCACAGATCACAAAGAATCATATTTGGTACGAATCGTCGAACGCTATGAAAAAAATATATGTAGCCCAAAACATATTTGGTCTTCACACAACCAGAGGAGTACTTTCAATTAAAAATATCATTTGGTACACTATTAAATTGTTGAAATGTGTCTACACGACCAGAGTAATTATAGTACAGTGACATTACTACATTGCGTAGAAAAACTAAGGACTTGTTGTTATTACTTTAAGTCTTGACACAACTCGAGAAATTGTTTAATAGTTGCTTAGTGTAATAACATTTTAGATTGACGTCTTCACACAAACCCGATAAAATTGTTGATTTTACTCTTATTATATAGCGGATATTTGTACTTAACAGTGTAAGATCGAAATCTCTTTCATCGAGTGGTGAGCACGAGATGAAATAAATTTGATATTACACTGTCAAGTAGAGTTATTCGATTTCTTAAATGAATTTAGGTGTTTAATTGCCCATTTGTATAATGTATAACAATTGTCCCTTTATTGGGCCCCAACCAAAGAACGCCACGAGTCAAGTATTCTGTACACAATGAAGTTCCTCTATACAGGGTACATTTTTACCATGTTATCAATGGTGTCCTTTTCTCCTGTCATTGTTATTTCAGAGCATCAGTCGCAAGTTGTGGTTTCCAAGGGAAGTAACAAACTTTTTTACATAAGGAAGATAATCATTCATAGTAAAACAAAGTAGTTCCGGAAATTTCTTTATAATTTCACTACTGAAAAGTTATAATTTCACTGCTGGAACAGTGAAATTATAAAGTTCTCTTTCACTGAGAAATCTCTATTAATCACTGATAGGCATGTAAGAAAGGCTTTTTTCAGCTCTTTCGGTCCGCGTGGCCAGGCTTCCTTTGAGGACGTCGCGACGGTGAGCAAGTGGTTTTACACGCAACCGGTGAGGAAAAACAAACGGAAGTTTTGCTATCACTTTAAGCATCCACCCGGCCCAGTGCATTGTTGTACAGTATAATTACTTTACGTATTCTTACAACCCGATGAATTGTTGCAATTACTCTTCGACCTCTGAAACACTTAGGACCTGGTGTTTTTACTTTAAGTATTCACACGACCAATTGAATTGTGATCCACTTGTGCAATGTAGTAACTTAACATCTTTACGCCTTAATTATTGTTATTACTTTATGACTTCAAAGAAACCGAGGAATTGTATACAGTGTAATTACTCTACGTAATCACACAGTCCGTTAATTTGTTGTAAAGTAGTCAGGCCTATAAAGGAATGGTGTTATTACTCTAAGTTGCAGTTCAAGTCCTGATATGCGGCTGCTGATCTTAGACTGCACTATTAGCATTGGTGTCATCTTGCAACATTTAATTCCGATACTCTTCCTTATGAGTAATACAGGCTATATTCAAATTTTAAACATAATATGCAAAAAATAGAATAGTCCATCACTTTCGGCTAAGAATCTGTTTATTAAATGTTTTAGTGTGGATCCTTATAAAATGCTCTGTGACTTGATATCCACTTGGATCTAAAGGGGGAACACCTTTCATCATCTTTTTTTCTTCATCGTCGTTAATATATGATAAATTATGTTGGTGTGTATTACATCATTGCTCACTTTATAATTTAAGATCAGGTGCCGCTTTATAAATATCTTTTTTATGTCTGCAACTGATCAAGGACTTCCCTTTTTGCAACACTATTAAGTGGCATTCTTAATAAATCACAAACACACCTAAAATACCGGATCCAGTTTGTAGAGGGTAGAAGGAGTAGTAGCTGCGAGAATATTGACCTCAATGTGTAAAATGTCCTATCGGACATGATACGACTCCCCCAGTTTCATATATTGGTGAAACTCTGAGCCAGGTCTTATGAATGCTAGATCCCGAATAATCTCTTCGTATTTTAGGAGGGATGGCATATATGCCGGGAAATATTTGGCATAAACAGCTTCATAGCGCAAGAAAGCTGTGATCAAACTGTCGATAGATAAAACTTTATTTTGGTATTTAGCTGGGACCAGCGTTATGTGTAATTTATATCCATTGCCAAATTGATTCTGTCAGAAAGAGATGGATAGTCTGATTAGAAAAGTGCAGCACAATCTACACATTGGCGAATGTCAAAAGGGTGTTCAGTCCAGACCTGTTCCAGAGGAAAGGCTGACTTCTAGCATTGTTCCAGACAGACATGGCTCATTGGAATTTGCGAAAAGTAGTATTAATCGTGTTTGCCGTGTGACTGCAGTCTGGGGCAGTGTCTGTCCCTGTATAGATGTAGGGCACTGCGGTTGTGATATTGTCAGACAATACATGCTCGTCTGAATATGGTACCGTGATAACCTCTGGTTGCCATGATGCCTTGGAATGAGGGGTTTGTAGGCGTCTTCTATTTGGGCCCGTGTCCAATGTTGCGCAACAACTTGCAGATCTGACCATAATTTAGGCATTGTCACAATTGAGTCCAACATACTCTAAAGCCTGTGAGTAGGCAACCTGAGTATGTGTGTATGTTACCCATGTAGACTTGTATATCCTTCGAAAATTAAAACCAGTTTGTCGATCAAGATGTCACTAAATTAAGAACCACAATCACCACCATCACCTCACAGTTTTGCAGGATATTTATTTCTTTATCTATGCATCAAAGTGTGCATCTAGAACTGTTTAAATACCAAAGTGATTAGATATGGGATATGTGAATTGGTTAGTTTTTATCTAAAATTCCTGCATATGCTATTGTCAGCAAACATAACAAGGCTCCTGGTCAAGAAATGAGAGGTTGTCATGAAAAAGGTAGCAGCTGTAGAATGTGTAACTATGTAGTATTAAAAGAAAACGGTAACAGTGACCAGTTAACTACGAGTAAACTTATTCACCGGGAAAATCCCCCGTTACGGTCTATGATTTAGCACCTGTTAGATATAGTGTTCATCCTTGAGTATGTATGCCTATTTGAGTGTAAGAAAACCTGTCATGGTTTGGCGTAGTAAAATACTCAATACGATACTTTCATATTGGTAACTATAAATTAACATTAAGTGCGAAATCCAGAGATGGACAAAATACATTATATATGGCCTGGGTACCTGTGTATTTATATTAACGGAGGAATGCTGTGTTTGGTGTGGTAATTAGGGGCGATCTTAGGTTAGCGTAGAGCTTGTGATGTCCATGGTCTGACAGATGAACTCCGACCGCGCAGTACAAGCACGCCTAGGCGTCATCCGACCAGAAGTTTTTGCATCGACGTCGATATCGTGAATAAGCCTCGTCATCCACTCATGTGTTTAACCATTCCAAAGCTACGGGATAGCTAGTTTGATACGTAGAGGGAGTTTTGTAAAATATCTGACAGACGTCCATTTTTATCACGTTATTGATAAACATTATGGTGTTTATTAGGTCCAACACTGCAGTGAGTACCAACCACTAACACCAATATAGTTGGCTCAAAGTCCAATATCACATCCAGATTCTGCCGGAGATATAAAACACGAGCTCCGGTGAATCCGTAATATTTCACTAGGTTTTGTCCCGTAAGTTGAAATTAAAATGTAGCTCCTCGGAAACTGTATTAAATCGCTTCAAGCGTCGAGCCTTATAGCTGAATCTTGGCAACCAATTTCCTTTGCTTGAAGTCATCACCCGGAGCGGATTTGGAAGCAATTAAAAAATAATTATTTTACACCTATGGTTTACAGGGGTATGAACTGCAATGGGTTAGTGACATCAAAAGAGTTCACGATAAACTTTGCTCGAGACCCGTTGCAGGTATAAACTACTTGTAATGTACCTTATACTTAATCAACACGACAGCCGAGTCAATGATTGACACGAGCGAAGTAACGTAACCTTGTATTGAGATAATTTACCGCAGGTGCCCGTAGATAAATCGTTACCGCCTGGTTCGCTTACTCGATGTCATTAATTGTGGTTTTTGTGCCACCTTCTTACAATTAAAAAACCCCATTTGCACATTATTGCATAGATATCCAATGATATTTGTATTTGACGAGGTATCATATATGTCACGGAAGTAACGGACTTTGGCATTACCTAACATTCATGATACAACCGGTTAGAAGTGTTTCAAAATGAAAGAAAAGGTTCATTGGAAATTGCATGTACACATTTCGAATGGACCTATTACAGGAAATAACATAGGAATTGTAAATGTTTAGTAAAAACACTGCACAAATCCTTCACGCAATCAAAAAGAGACCCCAAAACAAACTATTGTATATTTGATGACTTAAATATAATATATATGTTGTCACAATATCTATATACATGTATGTCCATGACAGAGGTTTCGGACCAAACGTGGTTGTATTGATCTCTTCCTTTAATTGCACTGAAGCGTTTTGGGGCAGTTAGTGTTATTTGTTTTCTATATAAAATATTTTGTTTTAAAGTTTGTAGTTTGAACGATTAAGCAAAAACCGATTTATTTATCGAATCAAATATTTTCTCTTTTATCGATTGGTACAATTTGTTTCATTTACAATTTCACTACTTAAATTGATACCTTCACATGGAAAATTGCACTTTCCACTTTACATTTTGTTAATCGTGTAATAAGTTACAAATAAATATACGAACATAATGCACATACACTGGTGTAACTTGATTCTCGCGAGATCCGTGATTTGTAACCGCTGCAAATATTTTCTCTTTTATGGATTGGTACAATTTGTTCCATTTACAATTTCACTGCTAAAATTAATACCTTCACATGGAAAATTGCACTTTCCACTTTGCATTTTATTAATCATATAATAAATTACAAATAAATATACAAACATAATGCACATAATTATATGTTAATACTGGTGTAACTCGCGAGATCCGTGATTTGTAACCGCTGCAAACGCATTTAATTTTTTTTATATTATTTTGGCATAGACTAGTTGCAGATGTAAATATTAAATTTGGCGCCCAAATCTTTATTCTTGAAGTTCAATTCTCTGCAAAACCGTTGCCTTCGTTAATTTTTAATATGTGTAGTTGTTTCTGCAATAAGGTGATGCATATTTATTCAAAGTGTCTATAAGTATTGATTCTGCTGAGACGCACTTTTGCTTATGCATTTTTTTACATTGCGTTTAATTAATCAATTTACAATTAGCAAAAATGCTTACACTTTTTTATTAAAAATTATGTTTACATGTGTGAAATGCTCGAACACCGGTGTTACGCAACTCTCGCGAGAGACGTGATTTGTAACTGCGGCGAACGTATTTAATATGTTAAAACTATTAACGCATTAACTATTATCATGCTTCTATAATTGTCGGCTGCTGAAATAGTTGGCTTTTAAACTTGTCGGCTGCTGAAACTGTTGTCTGTTAAATTTGTCGTTGGCTGAATGTGTTGGCTGTTGAAAGTGTCGTTTGCTGAAACTATTGTCTGTTAAAATGTTCGTTGGCTGAATCTGTTGGCTGTTAACATTGTCGTTGGCTGAATGTGTTGGCTGTTAAAATTGTCGTTGAATGAAATTGTTGTCTGTTATAATTATCGGCTGATGAAATTATTGTCGTTTGCTGGTATTGTTTGCTGTTAAAATTGTTGTTTGCTGAAAATGTTGGCTGTTAAAATTGTCTTTTGCTGAAAATGTTGGCTGTTAAAATTGTCTTTTGCTGAAATTGTTGGCTGTTAAAATTGTATTTTGCTGAAATTGTTGGCTGTTAAAATTGTCGCTTGCTGAAATTGTTGGCTGTTAAAATTGTCGGCTGCTGAAATTGTTGGCTGTTAAAATTATCGTTTGCTGAAATTGTCGGTTGTTAACATTGTCGTTTGCTGAAAATGTTGGCTGTTAAAATTGTCTTTTGCTGACATTGTTGTCTTTTGAAATTGTCGTTTGCTGAAATTGTTGGCTGTTAAAATTGTCGTTTGCAGAAATTGTTGACTGTTAAAATGGTCGTTTGCTGAAATTATTGGCTGTTAAAATAAACTGTCTTATGCTGAAATTGTTGGCTGTTAAAATTGTCGTTTGCTGAAATTGTTGGCTGTTAAAATGATAGTTTGCTGAAGTTGTTGTCTTCTTAATTTTTGAAACCCGTTAGTTTCGCTTCAGATTTGTTAAATACATTGTTTTTGTGTAAAAAGGCTTTGATCCGGCTCATACACCGAGTTACTCGGCGTATGACCCGGACTTGAGCTGTTTAATATCATTTATATTGCCTATGATGTATGCAAAGGTTAATATTATAACTACCATGTTTAAAGTTTGTGGATATTATTTTGCATGATATTGATAAACTTTAATCTGATGACCTAGAAGAATATATAGAATTTGTCAGCTATCGTCTTCGAATTTGTTTTATGAATTAAATTGGGTCAGATGGTCAGATATTTCTTTCGCTGCATTTAAGCATGGGATGCTAAACTTCTCAATCAACCAAATAACTACGACTTATCTGAAGTATTGGATTTGTCTTTCACGGATGAAACCGGCTTCAAGAAAAATTGTGGAACACGCAAGGATCATCTGCCATCACCAAGGAAATACATGTAGGTCCATACCGGCTCCGGATTGTAACGGTGAGTTTCCTCTTTAGCCGCAATATTTTAAAACTGTTGTCTGCGAAGACTTCTCGATCATATATTTCACAAAAGAAAGTAATATAATAGGAATAATTTTTCTGATTACTTTATAATCAAACTTATTTATCAAGTCAAGTAAGTGAAGTCCGAGACTAATCAACGCATCATTTGAATGGGGACGATTGATCTGGAACTGCACATTTTGCAATGGTGCCATTTGGCGACAAAAGCAGCGAAAGAGTTTAAGGCGTTTGCGGCAGTTAAAAATCTCGGGTCTCGCGAGAGTTACGTGACACCGTTGTACGGGCGTTTCACACATGTTTTGTACAAATATTTGCTACTTGTTACTCATAAAATGATAAATAAAATGCAATGTGAAAAATGCATTTGCATTTTTCACATTGCATTTGATTAATCGTTTTCATGAGTGTATCGATAAATGGCTGTATATGGTTTTAAACCGTAAACGTAGGGCATTATCATATAGAAAAGAGTCAATAAAATCTTAAAAATATCGGTGACCCCTATTTTCTATTTAATATTTCAACAAGTATTTGTAAGGTCTTTCAAACTACAAAGTTAACGCAAAATCTATTATTTAGAAAAAAAATCGCCCTTATTGCCGCAAATGCCCTTAAAAAACAAAGCACATTTTTTTCCTGTCTTCTTATGCACGACATATAGTTTTAGGCAAATATCTTTACTCTTGTTCGTACGTTCGTCTCTCTCAAAAACTACGTGTGTCCAACTTCTGCTACACTATTTGGCGAATCTGCCTTAACCCTTCGCCTGCTGCGAAAATTGTCGTCTGCTAAAAATGTCATCTGCTTCATTTTTGAATATCGTCCGATTTTCTAAAAATTTAGTGAACCTATTGTCTGAGTGTCAAACAGCTTGGATCCAGATCAGACGCCGAGTAACTCGGCGTTTGATCTGAATCCAAGCTGTTTGAATTATCATAGTAGTCGCGAACAGCAGGCTAAGGGTTAAACGGCTTGTTTTCGTTCTTCACAACATGGCAGACAACGAATACAAAAGCGGTTCCCGACGAGGTACCGGGAATCGCTTTTGTATTCATTGCCTGACATTTCGCGGCGTGGGCTCAAAGCTCGTTTGCGTTTTGTCAAAGGTTGTTGAAAAACTATGATGGTCAGTAAATTGATTGTTTGAAAGTTACGAGGACTCCGAACGTGATCACCGATAATGACGTCACTAACCCTTATCCCGCTATATAAGCGATCCACCGGCATATGTCAACAGCCTTGATCCAAATACAATCACTCAAAGTAAGACATTGGTGGCATTAATCCGAGCCTTCTTTGTCCCTAAACAAGCCCTTTTTACGAGTTTTGATATTTCATGTTGCTGTCTATGGTCAGAGGAACTTAAATCAATATATCTATGTAAAATTTCATTGGTTGAACATTTCAAGCTTATAAATCTATTATCAATATACCTATTTACCTATCAAAACAGAAACATTTGTTTTGTAAACCATTATTATGTTGTAACGGCCAAACCTGTTTAGAGTAAGTTATAAAGCCAAATTCCTTCATGTGCAAAAGTATTTAGGTCAAACACACTTGCTGTCACGTGACCACAACGTATTAATGGTTTACAAAACAATGTTTTCGGTTTAGATAGTTCATAAATATATTGATAATAGATATATAAGCTTAAAATGTTAATCCAATGATTTTTTACATAGATATATTGAATTAAGTTCCTCCCCCGAGAGGGAGAGGAAATCCTCGGGTGTTTACTATATAGGAGTTCCTCTGACCCTTACCAGCAACATGAAATATCAAAAATTGTAAAAAGGACTGGTTTAGGGACAGAGAAGACTCGGATTATGGTAACATTTGCATAATAAACAAGTTTGACCGCAGTACGTCAAGGAAATCAAATTAAACCCCTTCACTACTAGAATCAATAATACACATGCGCAATATTTTGTCTGCTTCATATTCTCATAAATTCATAGGTTAATTTTAATTTTGGCAAAAATGTTGTACGAGTGTCAAGCAGCTTGGATCCGGATGAGACGCCGAGTTACTCGGCATCTCATCCGGATCTCAGCTGTTTGCATATGACACTATGGTTCGGGAAGAGGCTAACCTGTTTGCTACTCGGGGAATAGGTACAAAATCATATGTAGATGGATGATACGGTGCTTAGAAAATTGAAGCAGTTAAGAGTTAGAATAAACGACAATTCGGGCATCGGGATAAGAGTTAAGCCTGTTCCCTTTTCCTGCTTAAGGTGGGTGCCTCCTAAATATACCGCAGCTTCCGATTGGTCGAGAAAAAAGTACGGGAAATCCTTAGC
>JAULCE010311065.1:0-10588 GCA_032359355.1 Macoma nasuta | reverse complement strand
GCTTGGAGCTTGATCAGACCCCGAGTTACTCGGCTTCTGATCAAGCTCTAAGCTGTTTGCAAAGATTACTACGAATGCGGTTTTTACGTTACAGTCTTCCAAGTGATATACCAGCCGACTGTTTAAAAGCGCTTCTGTTGAATAAGGGTTGAAAGCTTGAAAGAATGTCTTGCAGGACACACTACATAGAAAACAAACAACCACCCGAACAGCACCGAAACAAGTTCTCTATCAAAAAATCTAACACACTTTAAGCATTGTCAGTAAAATGTCATGTAACGGACACAAGCATTACAAAGATAACGATATAAGTGCTTAATTAATGTTAATGCAGCTTTGTTTGATTTGCACAGTGTTTAACGAGAAAGTACTCTATTTCCCACAGTGGTTGCAATATTCGTCAGCTTAAAAGTACATTTGTGGAGTAAAGGATTAAATCAAACACACTCAAAACTCAATACTCTTATCACTCGTTTATCAGTATACTTGTATGAAATTTGACTGGACTGTTTGTAAATAATCCTTATTTTAAAATAGAAGAACGCTATGTGCAAGCTAATGCGTCATAAATTGCAGATACCCCAAGTAATTTAAAAACAACAGAGTAAAATCTTATCTATAAATTGTGTTACTTAGAAACTTTTTGTGAATGTGCAATGCATCTAAAATCGTCATTTTCAAATATGATGGGTGACTGGCTAGAATGCTCATAAGTTCTTCATAAGGGTATATTATTGCAACAATGAATTACTTTTCATATGATGGTACTTATTTCATTTTCTTAACTGTCAGTGCATGCAATGTCTCCATGGTAAGTAAAACATTAAGCCTGAAATAGTACTGATAAGCTTATTGATCTCCCTCAATCATTATTCGCCATTTTCTAGATCAATATTTTTTAAATTGTTTGAGATTAAAATTGTATTGCACCAACCCTGTATATAATCATAGATACAGAATTTTTTACCTATGACTCTATGGCAAATATACTAATGTATGCATGCACATGTTTTAGGGTTGTGTCGTAGATAGTCCTTATGCTACGGCTACAGACCAAGCTTTCACAAAGCGTCTCGAGTCGAGATCGTGCTCAACCTCAAAATTTCAATATTGGATATCTCATTCAATTATATTGCCACTGCACTAAAAGTGTGTCGGCCTGTGAAACATTCCGTGTTTCTTTGGCTGACAAAATTATAATGCAGTAGCAATGAAAGGTCACTATTTCATATTGAACCGTTGAGTTTGAGCATGATCATGACTCGAGATGCTACTTGAAAGCCGTGCACGACGATGATAAACGTTCCTTTTGTAATTACAAGCAGCAAAGACATGTACAGAGTACGTGTTAAACTTATCCTCTGCAAGATATTTGAAGACTTACATACAAGGGAAGACACTGATAAAAAATTGCAATGACCATCTTTTACAGAGGCGCTTAAAGTTACTTTAAGTGGATGAAAGGGTTGAAATATTTATGATTACCAAGACATCGTTGAGTCTGGTACAGCTATGAATGGTATGCTATTTTAATTATATTGATACAATATTAGGGTATCACAGTTAGACTTTATATTTACAGGCTTTCCCAAAGAAAATTAACTTTCAATATTGATGATCCTGGTCTTCTTTCAGGTACAAATGATGATAATGTCAAGCGCACCCTGCTCGATAACAGATACTCGTCGGAAAACTTGCACATAATGCGTCCACAGATGGCGAAGCTTCAAAGAAAATGATGCTGGCACATTCATAAAAAACATTGGGAGGAGCAGAGACAGTACACATAACATCAGGAAAGCACTGCACTAATTACAGAGTATAGGTTGAAGGCACACTGCAGGCTACATGCACTATTTAGCAAACTCAAGAAAACTGTCCGCGGGTGGTCATTTTTACGTATGCTCATTTAGTTCTTCAGGTACTTAGCAACTCCAATCTGCCAACTATGTCCACGGCAATTGACAGCTTCAGACAAAGTAGTGAAGTTTCCCTTCAGTTGACACCTGCTATCGTTGGGAACGAAACTGCACACGAGTTGGCCAAACCTTTAGCCAGTTGAAACCAACCTGTATTTGCAGTCAACTATGAGGAGAGAGAAACCGTGATCAAGACACAGACTAAGACAACCAAGAGTGACTACCACACAGATATATGACATAAAATGTTCACCTTCAGGCTTAGAACGGGACATAAAACACTTGAGGCACACATGCATAAAAGATCAGAGCTCTCTTCTCTCCCTCTGTGGCCTTGAACACCTGCCTGCGGAGCATATCCTACAAAGGGGCATACGCCTGAAGCAACAGGGGAGGAATAATGTGTTGCCATACACTACCGTGGTACAGACTAAGCTCTATGGGACGATGACTGACCTGAAGAGGACGGCATCCTACATCGCTGGGTCTCTCATGACAGTGTAGACGGTGAACGCGAAGAAGAAGAAGAAGAACAATGAAATGTATTTCTGTGTAAAAACAGCAATGAATCTTACTGACAAGTAAGTGCGACACGTAATACTTACTAGTTTGGTTGGATTCAAACCTTAATGTAAATTTGAGAATATTTCAATGTTGATGACCTAAACAAGTTCAGAAAGTATTTGAAATTTATTTAGAATTTCTTCTCATACTAGATATTTAATACTAATTAAGATAATGGTAACATTGCGGTAGTTATATGGAGAATAAATTTCGCTTCTATCTTACTATGTGCCCATTGCAAAATTACATGATAATACTGTACTTCATTAATTTGAATATCAGTACAATCAACTTTCTTGTAAAAACAATGTCGTTATCAAACCATTTGCCGTGTGTATTTAGCATGCCATGGAGGGAAAAAGACAATTGTCGATGTAAAAATATACAATTTGTTGTCTGTCTTGCTATAAACGTTGCCTGGATAATGACAATGCAATCTTTATTACCGGTATTTAACACTGTTTCAGCGTAGATTGTCCTCGTATGTGAAACAGTTGAAAGTAAATAATGGTTTGGTAGAAGTTCGTCTTAATAATGCTTAAAACTTACGACAATTGAGATTAATTGCTAAATCGAATATATATGAGACAAACGTTTTATATTTAAATGTTCAAAATCTGTGTATTGACTAGAGGCATATATCAAATAAGCATTTGTAATTGTGGAATTTTCTCATAGATTAGTGTAATCTACACCGTCATAATGATCAATTCATGAACCAATTATAGCTTGCAAAGTACTTTGTCCTCCCGTGTAGTGAACTGTTATTAGGACATTGGCCATAAGTTAATTCGTGAAAACAAAACTGTCTGTTCTTGATCTAAGATAATGGAACACAGCCAATAAAGAACCGTTTGTGTTAAGATATAGGAGACATATATTGTTAGTCTGATTACTACACCCTAATCAGAATATGTGACATCATGAAAGTCTATTAACTTGTAATTGTAGAATAACCAATGCATCGTCTAGTAATTAAGGTAACACTAAATACTAAATAAACTCTAACTATTTTAAAATGAAATGGGAGTAAATATTTAATATTTGAATTAACCCCTTCACTGCCGACTCCAACAATATCGTCATATGCAAACAGTGTGGAACCGGATGAGTCGCCAAGTAACTCGACGTCTCATTCAGATTGAAATTGTTTGACACTCGGTCAATGTCTTTGCCAAAAATTAAGTTTATCTGTGAAGTTTGAAAATGAAGCAGTCGGAAATATTGCACATGCGCAAACTTGCCTCCGTTTCATATGTGATGCGTGATACAAACAGAAATAATGCTTACATAACGGTTTTTATGTAATACTTTTAGCTTGAGGCAGGCAGGAATATTGTGTTTTGAATCGAAACAAAACGATTTGTTGATTTAACCCTTTCACTGCCGTAGTCGCCTAAATGCGCTGTTGAAAATAGTGCAGTCCCTGATCTGACGCCGTCTTGTAAGGCGGCGTCTGAATTGGGACCTCACTATTTTTCAATAAATTTTAGACCCGTGTAAACAGTTTCGGAATATACCAAAAGAATTTAATCGTCTCCGTGATTTATTACTCTAAATTATTTTATCTGAAACTAGTCCCAACCGCCATTGTTTTAATTTGGCGCCAAAAGGGTTAATGCGACGACATATAGATGTTTCCGAACTTTCCTGTTCATACTTTTGCGGTTTAATGTATTATGTGTACCATTTGAAGTTGTGTCTCAACTTGAAAATCGATTATATCAGACATTATCCATTATCTTCAAACGATGACTTGGGTCTTCGACTGCCATTGAAACATAGAACTTTGTACAAGTGATCATTATTGATACTGAAGCGAAGGTTAAAATAAAGATGAAATCAAATGCTGAACAAATGGGATGTAAAACAATGTCTCAGCTTGAAAAGATAGTGAAACCGTTTGCTCGTCTGTTTCATTATTAACAACACCATTAGGATAATTCATCGATTTTGTATAACAAACATAAGTATTCTGACACAATATTTTAATCAAAGGGCTTCCATATATCCTCTTCTGTCTCCAAACGACGCAGGAATGTTGACTGAAATACAGTCAAACCTGTCTTGAACGGTCATCAAATATGGTAGCATAACGACAATTAATGTCGAGTGGCTGCTCAATCCATAGTGAAAGTAAAACAGAAACCTCTTCTGCATCACTTTCATTCTGTATTAAGCGATCACGTATCTTTAAAACCACCGATGCCCCAGTTTGATTGTTTATTTCTTATGGTGTGCACCTTTATTAGTATGCAAAGACTTGCAGACATATAAGTTAAAATTGAAAATTGATGATTTTTCGCTGTCATCCTTTGAGAGACGTAATTGAATTAAATGTGTATCACCAGAAAATATAATGGGGTTGAAAGCCGTAGACAATACTTTTAGTCTGCTGATGATTCAGTTTTATGCTATCCACATCTGTTTTATGATTTTCAAATACTAATGGTCTGTAGCAACACAGAGAGTAAAATTGAAAGTAGGTGTACTATTCCTAGGTCATGAACTGACGCCTTCGAATATATGAGACAATTTATGCGATTAAATGACAACAATGGAGGTACAAACTGTAAGTACAAAAAAGTAGCCTACGCTATTCTATTTCAGCATCTACCCATAAGCTATATTTAGATAATTACATCATATGCTATATTTATTACGAAATGGAGTCAATTCAGGTCAGGATTTTTTAATCGCTCCATCTACCATAATATTATCAAAATTCATTCGTTCTAGATGTGTCAAAATGTGTCATTATGCGGTTTGGGGTATTGATTGACCTTACGTAGAAGCATTGCTTTGATGTTATTTTTTCCTGAAGTATATCATTGACGAACGTCTTTAACTCATTACCTCATACGCTATTTTAAGACTAATTTCCAAAGAAAGCATCTGATAAATAGGATAATATCTATCGGAAACGAAATGCCAAATCTGAATAATTTTGAAAACGTTGTGGAAGTTGGAGCATTTGCTCATTAAGAGCTAATGCTCCATTTTCCACGATGTTATCAAAGGTCATATAATACAGGTGAGTGAAAAGGTGCTTTTATTAAAGATAAAGGTTACATTTAGCTTTGCATAGAATGACCTGATGATTATTCACTACGTATCTAGCAATCTAACATGGCGATACGAAGCATCGGTTTTGAATTGTGTGATTGTGAATAAGACCTGTTACAGCAAATAAAACAACGAGAAAGTGTACATTAACAAGTAACACGTTTATGTATTCAAATAAAGAAATTGTGTGAAAGGGATGTCAAACATAAATGTTTAAAACGCTTACACTGCTACTGAAAACACACTTAGTTGAGCATATCTCAAGAACAATAATATCTAGCAATGTAGTGGACGGTTGTAATAATTCTGCTTAGGACACTTATTTCTTCCAGAGTGATTGCATGTTATATGTAAAATAGCGCCAAAGAATCAATTCATTCACAAAGCGAAACTAGTATGCAATATTCGTATTCAGAGACGGATTACCTAGGCGTCTAAATATTCGTTGCAGAAGGAATGATATTAATATAAAAAAACAAATTTCCATTCAGATTCAGGTATAAGTGCCCATTTTAATCGTAAAGACAAACATATCAAATTACTTATATTATGAAAGAAATCATGTCCAATAACTCAAACAAACCTATCCAATTTTAAGACTTAGAAACTCAAAACCGATATAAAGTTTTCGATTATTGATCTCAAGTCAAATGGCAAGGTTGCCAATCTAAATTTATAGCTTAAAGTTTGTATGCAAATCTTATTTACCTTTTTTCTCACTGGTCTTATGCGCTTATGAGAACTGTTCAGCTACATGAATACACACGTATCGTTATACCAATATATTACATATGTTTTGAAAAAGGTTCAGTCTCGTCGGCTCATGATTTTAAAATATATTTTCTTTCAAAAGAATATCTAATGCTAAATTAATATTCGAATAGTTTTAAGCTATCCAAACATTAAATACTCGTTGACATTACTACATTTAACCATTTACGCCCTAGTAACTTCGTTTTTGACGCCTTTGTAGTACATGCTTTTGAAAACATTGTATACTGAGCAAATGCTTCACCTTCCACACTGCTTTCAAAACCATTAAAACAATGGCAATTTTGTTTCCAATAGAGTTTCATCCCTTTCATTGTATACTGACATTTTGAATAGGTCTAGGAAAGCATATCAGGTATAGGATTAAGCGATCTCAAAATACGTTTGTTAACATTTCCGTATATGTTTGTTGTCGAAGAAAAATAATCGGTCATATACGAGAAAACAATTGCTGCATCTTTACCTAGCATTCCTTGTTTAATAGTATGTGCAAATGATAAGGATAGAAACTGATATACTGGATGACCTAAATCCATTGTGCTCAACATTTACTAGTGAAACGTAGTAAAATTCTGAAAGTTTTTGTTTTATTGCTGCAAATAATACAAGGAACTGTTTTAGTTTTATATAAATATGTCAAAGACATCACTACTGTTCATCAAAATGATGTATTGCTTGCAGTTTTGATTGTTTTGATACTTCGTAAAAATCCATAAAGAAACAATCGAGTAAATGCGACAAGACAGGCTTCTTATAAAATATCGATATCAGATTTATTACAACACTTATACAGTCAAGCATCGTTAGCTCGAGCTCATTGGGACTCTCGAAATAAGCTCGACTTAACGGATGATCGAGCTAAACGATGTTTCACGACCTAGTGCATATGATAATATTGTGTTGATAAAGCTATAAAATACCTTATATCATGTATTTAATGAAGCACATATGTCAAAATAGCAAGCAGTATGGCTCTAGATCAGATGCCGAGTAGCTCTTCGTCTGATCTGAAGCCATACTGCTTGCTATTTGGAACTCAATTTTGTCTCTCCGGGACTTTTGTTTCAGGTCGAGCTAAACGGGGTTTCGAGCCAACCGTGCGCGACCCATCGTAGTTCGACTGTATTTTAGAAAGCGTCGGTGAAAATTTTCAAATTAATGTTATCATATCGTCGGGTATTCTTCTTAAATCACGTTTGTGCAATTTGTATGCCTCCGCCAAATTTGGCCGGGGCATTAAGTGTTACCCTTATCCGATATTTCGATATTCTGTCCTTCCACCGTCGTATCTGTCCGAACCCTTTTCACAGAAGAAAATGGCTTGAACTTCATGAAACTTAGTGAGAGTTAACATCAACATGGGAGGGGTGGGTGGGATCATTGGGGGATGTTGCACACATTTATATTTGCTCATTATCAAAATAAGGTTTAGCTATTGCCCCTTGAATTAGACCCTTCTGAGCGATATGCCCTATATACATCGAACTTGACACACTGATACATCTTAGGAAGTCGGTGTGTTATGTACTTGAATGAGACGACTGTGACCTTGATATTTGATCCATATAATGGAAAAAATGTTCGGGCATAGAGGTTTGCTTTCCATTAAAGTTCCAAAGGAGTTTTAAATTATTTCTTTTTAACACATATAAATATATAATGATCTGATTAACATTTGATTGAGTGATTATCCTCATTTAAATTCACTATACGGCGGGGGCATCTATATACCATGGACACATTTTTCATATCAAGTAAGATAAAAAAAATGACCCAGACACGGTTTTAAGAAATTCGACGATTTCTCCTTAAGTTTCGTTAGTGTAATTTACCAGAATGTCCGTTACGTATCTTTCGACGTTCATCGAAAAAATTTTTCTCACAAACCAGGTTAGTGCCAATTTGTAATAATGGTACATGTCTGGTGTTAGAAGAAAACCAACGATATCTTATTGCTGACACGTGACGCTAAAGCAGCAGCTCGTATTGTGCTATATTTGTTCCGGTATTTCCGAAATCCGAGAAACACGGAAACAAAATCTGAATCATTGTGTAGAACAGTTATTCTCAATTGACGGATCGCTGAAGCGCCAGAAGCCCCGTCCACTTAAATCATGGGAGATTACTCTTATCATCCCCGACAAGGTAGACGATCTATACAGATACCAATATGGCGTCTGTATAGACCGTCTCTGAGCAACACTTTCTCCAGCAGCACCGCTCATCATTTGAAAAAAGCATCATAAAACACCTTTATTTACAAAAATACAACGCTCAAATGTCGCAGAAAATGGCGGACGACAGCAACTCCGTCATCACAGGAATGACGTTAATGAGCCACGATATCTGATTGGTCAAGCGTTTTGTCGGCGATCCGTCAATTTGTAACTCACCAGAAGCTACTAGGTCTATTACAACTGGTGGCGTTGTTGTCCCTGAGTGTGACGAGTCTGAGTAGATCTCTACAGGCAGATTGTCGAGCACGTTCTCCATGGGGTTCACGTTACTTTCTACATACTTAGATTCCTGCCCACTTGGTGCGTTACCCATTGTTGCTGTGACTACCGATTCAATGACACCATCTAATGAACTCGTTAAAAAATTCTTAAAATTCTGTTTACCCTAGCTAGCAAGACTCAATACCTTTTTGACAATTCACTGGTTCCAAGTTTAGTCCATTATAAATGAATATTCAATTATCTTTCACAAACTTTTAAAATTCCTAAATGTGTGTTGAAACTTTAAGTTTGGAAAATGATGAACACTCTATAATGCAAAAAATGCATATTTGCTATGACATATCTCCAGATAAGCCATCATAAATAAAAACCTGTCTGATCAATTCTTAAATTTCTCAACTAAACCCAATGTTGTGACCATTCTTTAGAATTGTCTTTCCAAGATGATTCTAATGAATGGTCACAACATAGGGTTTGATTGAGAAATAAAGATACTAAAATTTAGCATTTGCGCTACATGTCTGGAGTCTGGAACATACATGTCTTATCTAGAGCTCTGAGGAAATACGCTGCTCATGTAGGAACGTGTAATTATTAGATAAGAGACACACTCTTAGACAAGCTACCTTGTTGCTTGGCTACAATAGTAGACCAAAACCAGCCACCATGGCTCAAGTTCATGAACCTTGCTGTCTTAAAATGAGATAAGACTAAAAGCTCACGCTAAGGGTCAAAACACAGCCCTTCAGCTTTGAGACTATCTGGCTCTGCTTTTGGTTTTAATAAACTTCCTGTGGAGAGGCTTTGCTTAAACACGAAACAATTAAATTTGACTTTCAATCTTAATTTGTTCACAATAGCAATACAATTTTGACTGCCATTGTAAAATTAAACATTTTTCACTGGCAAAATTTGTATGCAGTGGCAATAAGATTAAGATTGAAATATGAATTTGAAAATTTGAGCAAGAGTTCAGTTTATGAATTTAGTGAAAGCAGCCTGGAGTCTTTTGTCTTAGAAAGAGTTGCAGCAATGTTGATGAACATGGAACCAGGCCTTGTATTCACCAACACTTTCTTAGACTAAATTCTCAAGAATAATCTCTAACCTTTTTGATTGGCGTCAAGCTTCTACCATTCTGGTAGAAGCTGGGTGCCAAACAAAAGGGTTGGAGATTATTCTTGGGTTTCAAGTCTGAGAATAGGTTGGTGAATACAGGGCCAGGTCACCCAAAAGGCTTCTGATGAGGATCTGATCTGTCCAGTAAGATCCAATATCTTGGTCTTGCTTTCACTAAGGGACTTGGGTCAAGATCCTGCTCAAACTCAAAATTTCAACATGGGATATCGAATTCAATTTAATTGCCTCTGCACTAAAATTTTGTCTGCCAGTCAAACATGAAATATTTCACTGGCAGTCAAAACTAGAGTACAGTAGCAATAAAATTGAGGTTAATATCTGAGATTGAAATTTTGAGTTTCAGCACAAATTGACTTGGGACACTCAGTGGAAGCTGGGTCATAAGCTTAGAGCTTATCTTATCTTGGTCTTTATTGATTGCCATGCTAGGTTGCTGTTTTTTTTAACCGCAGCTCAATTATTTCATGAAGTAATTGTGACACAACATTGCTAGATCTGTTGCCATGGGGAAAAGCACCTGCTGCACATCAGAGTCAGTAGTCTGAAAGCTTTTTTCTCAAGTTTGATTTTTAACTTCAGATTTGCTTCCAATTTTATTGTCTGTTATACGGACTGCAAGTGAAAACAACAAATTCACTGTTCCCTACTACCTGTTTAAAGAGGCAATAA
>JAULCE010311064.1:0-17768 GCA_032359355.1 Macoma nasuta | reverse complement strand
TTCACCAAAGTTTAATTCATTAATTCATATGAAATTTAATTGTTAATATCTAAATGAGACCTGGCTTCTATAAAAAAGAATACAGGGTCCGCCGTGGCCAAGGGGTTATAATCTCCGACTTCAAATCCTTTGATCCCTCACCGATGTGAGTTCCAGCTTTGCGAGGGGTGAAAATCCTTATGTAAGCATGCATTATTCTATCATTTTGTTGAAAAATGAGGAAAATCCTGTTATTTTGGATAGGTTTTTGAAGAAAATACAGAGTGAACATGAGTACCAACTTCTTACCTTGATAAAATGTTTGTTGTATAGATAAATACCAGCACTGTAAGTATCATTTTTGTACTCACATGCACTCTATTTTTTCTACTTCAAAAACCTATCCAATATTACAGGATATTTACTATTTTTAGCTCGACTATTCAAAGAATATGGAGAGCTATAACAGTCGCTGTCGGCGTTGCCGTCGGCGTGGCCATCTTGGTTAAAGCTTTGCATGCAAGGAATATTCCAAAAAGTCATATATGCTATTGCCCTGAAACTTCACAAATTTATAAAAAGGCCTCCACATTACCTAGTTGGACAAGTCCCATAATTCTAGATTGGATTTTAACTGAATTATTTTCCCTTTTTGGACAGTTTGGTTAAAGTTTTGCGTGCAATGCCTTTTCTAATAAACTAAATATGCAATTGCCATTAAACTTCACACACTTATCCGATAAATAAAATGACCTTATAAAACAAGTTCCATTACTCTGGATTGTACTTTGAATGAATTATTTCCACTTTGTGTCAAAATACCAAATAGTCGAGCTTGCTGTCTTACGGACAGCTCTTGTTCAACAGAATAGCATGCAGCATACATATGACGTCATTGCTACGTCACTGGTGAACTTATTGGTAAAATGGTTACTGTTTGATGTACAAGTCACGTCTCACTAAGATATTAACAATTGATAAGATGGTTACTGTTTCATGTACAAGTCGCATCTCACTAAGACATTAACACTTGGTAAAATGGTTACTGTTTCATGTACAAGTCACTTCTCACTAAGATATTAACAATTGAATTGCTTATGAATTTACTGAAATAAACTCTGGTGAAATTTTAGGCCAAAAAGGGGCCATGTTGAACCTTGTCCTTTATTCCTTGTTTATAGTGACAAATCTGCAGGTCATATTAGAATTTAAGATAAAGCCCCATACTTGTGTGTATGTTCTTGGTCAAATTGAATAATAAAAGGGATTCGAACTGAAAAATAGTTGTTGCTTAATTGGACTCCCTTCATTTATGAATTGAAGACGTGCCAGTGTGCATTAACAATTGACCAAATGTCAAATGGAGCAAAAATGTGAATGGAATGAGTTGATGTTAGTTCGACAAAAATAGTGACATAAACACTCAAAATAATCTGAAACTATAATACGTGTATGCTTCTTTTAGACGATTTTATTCTTTTGAGTGACAATCGGTTTGCAACCCTATCAGACGCAGAGTAATTTAGCGTTTGATCCGGCTGTATACTGCTTGTACACGTTATCAATTTTCAGTGTATAACGTGCCAGTTATTCATTAATTTAGCATTTTATGCCCCCACCACTAACAGAGGGGGCATTTAGATTTGACTTTGTCCGTCCGTCCGTCCGTATGTAGTATGTACGTACATCCGTCTGTCCGTACGTCCCGAAAGGTTGTGTCTCACATAACTCTAAAAGTGTTTGTACTACAGACTTTAAACTTCATAGATATATTATTGAGGGTGTGAACTTGTTCACCTGAGTATTTTAATCCACCCAAAATTTATATTTACGGAGTAATGGGCCTTTATTTTGTGATAATATGGCATTTTTATGGAAAGTTTGTGTCTCTCATAACTCTAACAGCGTTTGTAATACAGACTTGAAACGTCATTGATATATCATTCAGGGTGTGAACAGGCGCACCTGGGAATTGTCATCCGCCCAAATTTAATATTTACGGAGTTATGGGCCTTTATTTTGTGCAAATATGGCATTTTTGACAAACTGGAAGTGAGGGTATCAGTGTCCTATGGACACTTTTTTCCAGTTATTATTAAAGTCTCATTCTGCATAGGTTAAGTCAAGACTGTGCGTTTCATAGGACATGCTCTGTGGAAAGGGTGTGCGTTTATAATCAAAGGTAGATTTATTTCCCATCAAGAGTCGACAAGCTGTTGCATATTATAAATAGTTGCACTCGGTAACACTTTTATGTGGAACGACATTTATAATGTCCATTATTAAACCGGATGAGTGTATTGCTTCTTCATATAACGAACCGTGGCGGTTTAAATCTATAATAAGAATTAATAGTAGTTGACTTTGTCGTAGAGTACACATATTTATTATACAAGCTGATTGCAAAAGGTCGATCGTTTTGATTATAAGGAAAAATCGTCCATTACTATATACTTAAGACTATCCCAGAAATGAAACCAGTAATTCAAATAAAGTTGAACTCATCATTCATACGACATAATAAAGTGACAATTAAAATTAGCTCTGTTCTGCTGAAACAAAAAAACCTCAGTCGATAGATAAGGCACACAAGAATTCAGAGGACTTTTTTTAACTGCAGTATAAGGGCTCATTTTCACTCTATATTTCCTAAGAGATTGCCCAGTCACTGCGCGTGCAACAAGGTATCGGCGACAGACAGAAGTGGCTTTCTCATGTTGTGGTGCATCAAAATAGACTGGGATTTCCTATCTAGCTGTTTTTTCTATTAAAAAGAATCGTCAGAAGAGTCAGGAATGTGCAGTTTATATAAAGAAGACATATCAAACACTGACAACTCTATTTAATATCTCGTGAAAATACTTAATACTCCTTAATCTTTTGCTCCATAATATCTCCTTTAAGCACTTCTGAAGAAGACGAATATTGAAAACTATGTGGAGCATTTGTTCGAGACGAGCAATTGCTAAAGTTCCTGCAATGTTTTCAAAATAAATAAAAGCTGGCCTTTTCTTTTGCCAAAATATTTATTCTTTTTTCATCAGGGTCTTTCCTTGTGGATTAGTCTAAAATAACATATGGAATAAAGGGTTAATTTATATTTTGTCCCGCACTTTGGTCAGAACAGCAAAATACACTGTCAAAATTTTCCTCTCAATATTGATACATTCTCTTTCTATTAGGAGGGGAATATTAAATTATAACGCCACATGCTGATGATACGCTCTGTCCCAATGGAAGTATGCAGTGAAAAGGAAAACTCTCTTAAAGAAAATGCTATTTTATAACGATTTAAAAACAATGTTGAAAATGTATCATCAATTGGCTTGTTTCGAGCAATCGTTGATTTACTACCCGTTTTCAAAAGCATATATTACCAGGCGCCATGGTATTGTCTATGTTGTGAAAGGGATAAGCGTGGACGAAAGGTCGTAACAAGGTTGAACGCAAATACAACCAATAATGCATGGCAAATTGTAATATGATTTGCAATTGTGTAATATAAGACGTTGGATACGTTTATAATAGGTCTGAATAATGCGCTACTGATACCAAGTTATCATCGTAAGATTGCATTAGATAAAATCAATATAATTGGTTTTATCACATTGTCTACGTCTTTTCATTTCTGTAATTTATTTCGTTTAACCCTTCTCACCGCCGTAGTCGCCTAAACGCGCCGTTGAAAATAGTGCAGTCCCAGATCCGTCGCCGCCTTATAAGGCGGCGTCGGATCAGGCACTGCATTATTTTGCAACCTATTTTAGACCCATTTACACAGTTTTGGAATATACCAAAAATATTTGATCGTTTCTGTGATTCATTACGCTAAAATATTTTATCTGAAACTAGTCCTAACCACCATTTTCTAATTTGGCGCCAAAAGGGTTATACATTTGATTTAACACCAGGTACAACCGACAACTTTAAAATTAGGCGGCAAGTGGGTTAACCGAGATCGAGATAACAAGGGTCGACTGTGTTTATGTTTGTGTATATCCGGTATGTCTAGCCATGACTTCTTTCTCGTTCCTTAAAAGTTATTGTCCCTGCCGACCCATTCGAACAATCAGTTGTTTGATGTTTTACCATGATTGTTTGGTCCATTAACTAGGAATCACGGATAGTGTGGTAGTAACAACCGCGTGTGTAAAAATACAATAGTAGTAGAAAATAGATCATGCAAGCTATGTCAAATACACCTTACGAGATCCACATTTAATAGCTAACTTACTCTGTGGAAGCAAATTAATGATTAAGCTAAATAGTTGTAAGAATGTAATGTACAAGATTATGCCTGAATATATGAAAAAACATCGGTGTAGCAGTTCAAATCCCACTGGCTCACATAAGTGACGACTATGTTTCGCGTGTGTAATGCATTTGTGCAATACTGCAAATGTAAATTGTAATTTCTAATACTGCAGTTATCACCATCATGCATCATCCCATTCACTGCTCACCTCGAACCAAATGCAAACTTCTTAGATCCGGATGAGAGGATGAGTAAATCGGCTTCTCATCAAGTTCCAAGTTGTTGACAATTTGTGAAGTTTCAAAATGAAGCAGACGACATATTGCACGCGCGCATAATTGCTTCAGGCAGTGAAGAGGTTATAAAAGCGTAGTGGCATAGCGTGTTGTTAGACCATTACTACTGCGCTTTGAATTTCAAACATTCCAACCTCGATATCTCAAAACCAGTTTGATGAACTTTCTGATTCATTCCAAAGTAACCTGAATAAAATAAAGGAGCAGTCTTATCAGAGTATTTATCATTTGTTTATCAGTTTATTTAATCAGTTTTATAAACCCAACCTGTCCATGCTGTAGGACAGTTACTTATAGTTATAATGGTAGTTGTCTTCCAACAATTCCTTTGTGACTTTTCAATAGTTCAGATAGTTCACAACGTGTTAGTGTTGCCGTATTTATCCTTTTTGGCCACCTAGTAACGTCCAAACTGTACAGTTGGTACGACATAGGACATAATTTAGATATCAGCACTGCTGTGTGATTTTCGACCTTAAGAGTTATCAAACTGTAAACATTATTCAGTTTCCATGTTGGAATATGGCGTATTTACATAATATACTTTAAAACAAGTGGACACCATCTTCACGTTTGAAATCTCATCGCGGCGCTCACACTTTAAATAATAGCTGAATGTGTAAAAACTGATCACACTGTCCCTGATGAAGTATTTGGATCAGGGTTTCATTATTCGCCTATAGTTTACTGTTACAAATAGTTGAACATAATATCAAACGTGCTGCGCTATCATGACTTCTTCTGCTGCAAAATGTATTGAGAAGGCAAAACAAACACAGACACAAGAATGGCGCTCTGTGGTTATTTGAGATATTTATGAAGAACATTACTATACTTAAGACTTTCCTAGACGTGAGACAAGTAATCTTTTTAAAGTTAATATTTCCATCAGTCAAATAAATTGCGTAATTAAACGCAGAACTCGTTCTGATGACAAAAGCAATTACCCGCAACGAAATGTTGATTAATTTTACCCACAATTTAATACAAATCAACAGTGCTATTTGAATTGCATGTTATCCCAGCTTCATTAAATTTTCTGGATTCCCACCAGACATTCGTGGAAGCATAGTATGATAAGTGACTCTAAATGTTAACCTTATCCAACATGCAATACACATTATGCAGATTTCGCCAAGAAGTTGGATGGTATGGCAAATTGTATGCATCTTTAAAGTTCTCTAACAAAAGAGAGCTACTGTAAATTGTGTAGTGTGCATCTATATTCATAACAAAAAAAAAGTATAGGGCAGTGTGTTGATATTAGTACATAAGCGCCAAATTGTTTTTCGGTTTATTTGTTACCGTTGTAAGAGGCATGGATCACGGCGAATATGACGGAATTGGTCAATTGAAGACATAGCAACGATGGATCCGATCCTTAAAGACATATCCTTTGGTACGTTTTTTGGCGGATAATTTTTGCACATTTTATGTCTGCATTCTCCAAGATATATGAAGCAATGGACAATTTAAAAGCATAGGTAGTCATTGTCGTTTTTGATTTATGACTATAATAATATCGCTCATATGCATCTTAAAATGAATTGCACGTGTATCCAAAACAGAATTTTTTTTCACGTTTTACATACACCATCGCGGTTATTCTTGTACATACACTTGATAATTTGATTTGTCTAACGCTTTGACCGTTTCTTTTAAATGAAAATAACCTATGGTATGCCTTTTACACGCTGACATAGTCGAAGTGTAAACTATCAGATTACGTGTTGTTGGCCTGGTAAGATTAGAAACGGACTATAACTGCCCAGTAAGTTGCGCAGAAACAACTCTCGGATACTTCTTTAAACAAAATTGTTCTAATATTTATCATGGTATTTCTTAAAATGAAAGACATACTCAGCGTACAACTACATAATATAGACATGTACCCACCTTAAGAAATAATGAATGTACTTTTACCGTTTGTTTTCAAATCTTATTATCTACATAATTTATTATATATAATCCAATTGAAATTCCTGCTTTAATTGCTCCTTAAAAGGCCATGTCTATTTCGGTTTACAAAGTCTGCTTTTGAAGGCGCCCTGTTAAATAATATTTTATTTTTTCGAAATGCCGCTACGAAACATCTAAAAAACGGCTGTAAATTGCAGGTCGTAGAATTGATTTTTTATCACTTTACGTAAATAATTGCACAAGTTAAAAGCCTAAATCGCCAACAGTACAATAACTATCACCATACAGATCAGGAGATAGCGCGGGGATACTTTTTGCTGAAAAAACAGTTACAATTCATAATTAAACTCCTCACAATGTTGATCAGGAACATTAACAATAAAATCATTGAATATAGTAATTAATAAATGTTGACAACTCTGCCGAGTAAAGATATTGCTGCAATATGAAGATTTAGTTCAAATAAACTTTAGTTCTAGCTGTTCAGTCTGAGGGTTCATTATCTTTATTTCGTTGTTCTGCTGTAAATGACGCTAGCTAGGCCGCTGAATAATTTAATAGGTAGGATGTTGAATGTGTTATTTGCTGCAAGCCATGAATATAAAATGTTTGAAAGATTGGAATATTGAAGTAAATGAATACACCTTTTGGTATTTAGGTGCCTTCACTAAAGGCTCAATTTTATGATAGTTTTGGTTAGATATGTTTTCTTGTCATAATCAGACGCCTGTTAAAAAGGAAAATAGTTTTATACCTTATATAGACCTGCTCGATCGAAATGGGAAAATACATGCCAACAGATGTCTACAGATTATGACATACGATATCAACCTTTACAAATACCTATTACAAATAAAAGGGAGTCGTTCTGATATGCACTCTATTCATGTTATTTCGAGTCAAATTTAATAATTACAAACAACGATCATCCCGACAACATCGAAAACTATCTGGAAAGAATAAAAACATAAGTGAATGTTCAGAACTTTAATTCGTGTCGAGTACACAACTTCGCCTTAACCTAGTTCGTATGACGCGGTTTGACTATTTTTTCAGTTCATTAATTTATACTCCAAAGATATGACTTTTTAACGCATCTGTTGTAGATAACATTTAAAACAATTGTGGGACTATGTTATCAGTAGTCCATATAAACATATAAAGTAAACCTAACCCTCAATAAGACAAACAATATAGCAACACATACAATAAGCTTTGTTCTGCTGAAACAAAAGAAAGACTTAATCGATAGTTTTTGTTTATTTAACATATAATTTGATGCAAATAAACTGCGTCGTGGCTTCATTTATGGCACATACCCAACATGCTAAAAACCTAAAACATTGATTGAGCCCTATGTTGTAGCATTTCATTAAAGTAATATTTTAAAGACCATTCTCATAAATGGTCACATCATAGGGTTTGGTAAATGCTGATAAAGCATCTTGATTTACGCTCGCCTATCTGGAGCCTTGGTGTTATTTTCACTCGGATGCACGTTATATTCGAATTGTTCAAATTTCTAGATTTCCCAACATAAAAGATCAGAAACTGCGTTTAATAAGTGCAGCGTAGTCATCTCATCGGTATTCGTATATAACAAGTAAGAAACAAATGGGTAAAAGTTCCATCAGGAAGTCTCAACGTCATGCCAATTTGTTAATATCCCTTTGTATCTAAAGTGTTCCCTAACAAAAAATAATTATTGTAGATAGTGTATTGTGCATCTATAGTTATTTCAAATACAAGCTTGTGGGGTAATTTGCTAATCTTTGTTTATCAGCTACTGATTAGCTCTCATTTTGTTACCGTTGCAAAATAATATGAATGCATGTAAATCAAACAGTTTGGATCAAGACCAGATACAATGAGGGACCCGATAAAACACACCGAAGCTATACATTTTTGTTTACTAAAATGAAAATAAGATATGCAGAGTGGATGTAAGCTCGCTAGATTGGTGGACACTTTTTTTGCGGACAATTAATCATTCCAATTCAATGGCACATGCTCATTTAATGACATGATGACTGTGCATTTCCCCGTTTTTCCAATTCTTATCATTTTATTTTGATAATCAAAAGGAGTTACTACTTTAATTGTTCCTTAACTAGCAATGTCTATTTCTGTTTGATAAGTCTATTTTTGAAGAACGCTCTGAAGAATGAATGGTATCTTCATGCAATGCATGACATTTTAACCCTACAAGGGACCAACGAATTAACGACTGTGAAGAACAGAGGTCGGTCAAATTAATCGTTACCACCATACATAAGCACTTACATCGCATAATACCCTAAACTCGCCAACAGTAAAAATGCTACTATCGTAACGATCAGGGGATAAAGAATACACTCTGTTGATAAAAGATAAGATACTCATTATAAATTATACGATAAGAATGTAATTAACAACCATTGCCTTAATAACCATACATCTGATTTCTGAAACTAGTAAATAAACCTCAACACACAGGATTTTTCTTTATGGATACGTGTCGATGTTATAGGAAAAAAAATATGAAATGGAATACCAGAAGTGAGAATTTTATTCGAAAATCATGTAATACTTAATCATAGAATAGTTCCGCCGACTGGGACATAACGAGGTTCTCCTGTATTATCAGTTGAATAGCTTTCTTACATTACCAGATAAATGAAGAGTTTTACCTATCGCAGATCCAAAAAAGAAAACTTGATATAGACCAGCAACATCACTATATATGAATTGCTTAATCCCTTCAATGCTTGATTGTTTAACCTTGTCCAATTCGCATGGAATTTTGTGAAAAATGTGTCTGAGTGTCAACCAGCTTGGATTCAGATCAGGCATCGAGTCACTCGTTGTCCGATCCGGATCCCGGCTGGTTGACAAAACTACTATGTTCTCGATTGGCAAGATTAGGGTTAGAGCTTAATATGTTTCGAAAATATAACAGGGTCCACACTTTTTTAAAACAACTTGTCCATCTCGTAGAATCATTATGAAAGCTTATCATAACAAGAGTTTCAGTAATTAGAAACCGTACGCATCAGGTTGTTTTACTTTCTACTAGCTCTATGTAAACTAATTCACAAGGATATACTATGATAAACAAATTATGGAAATCAAGGCAGAAGTACAATGCCATTTTGTAATTGTTTTGAAAGAAATTGTTACGTTTCCTACAATGTTTTATATAGTTATCGTTTCAGAGGCGCTAAAAGTCGTGTCTGCGGAGGAAATGATGAAAATTCCCTACAGCCATCATCTAACACAAATATGAGCTACGCAGTCATCAAGCAACACATAATCATGACATTGTAGTGTAGAAACAAACATGATGTCGATTGTTCCCCGACAGGCCTCTTGTCAGGATCTATACTATTTTGCACTTATTAGAGTCAATAATAGTTTGCCTATGTGTATGCAATAAAGTACATACATTGTGAGATAAGTCAGACTCTTGTAATAGATTTAATGCACTGTTTGCAATGAAATTAGTCTATGTTTTTCATGCTGTGGCTCATTAAAAGATGCGTATAGTAAGTAGCTATTAAAATCGTTCTACAACGTACGTATTCATATATTATCACCTATGGGCATCATAACGAATTAGAGACGCATGGAAACTAAGAACCATGCATCTATCAGATTCGAGATATTAAGCCACATGGAGGATTGTCAACGAAAACTTATGTTTGTCATGTTGGCTTGTCAATTTTATTCTATATACAAATATCTAGAATAATTCTCCAGCGACAATGCTGCAGCAATATTGAAGGTAAGGAACCAACGGCTTTGTCTTGTGATCATAAAGGTATAGTACAGCTGGTTCATCGTTCAAAGCACCAAGAAAATTTCATTTTCCAACTTATAAGAATAATATGCTGACTGTCAACCTCGATTCAATCATTTTCCCTTTTGAGTATCTCTCTTATTTAAACTTAATTCAAAATTGCAATCGACTATCGTAACATCGAAGTCGATTGACTATACATTTTAGTTTAAACTGCCCGAGGTTCGAAACTCTGCGACCATCAGGTAATTCCAACTTAAATGCGTTTGCGGCATATACAAATCTCGGCTCTCGCGAAAGTTGTATTTCACCGGTGTACGAGCATTTCACACGTGTTAGGATTGTTTAAATTATTTTATATACATATTTGATACTTGTTACTTGATTAATTAAATGCAATGTGAAAAATGCATATGCAGTTTTCACATTGCATTTATTCTAATCAAATAAAAAGTGGCTCTATATGGTTCTAAATCTTAGACACATGTGAATTTGGTAACTAGAAAAGTGTCAATAAAATCTTAAATGTATCGGTGACCCCAATTTGTTATTGTATATTTCAACAAGTATTTGCATGATCTTTCAAAACAAAGTTTAAACAAAATCTATTATTTAGAAAATAAATCACTCTTACTGCCGCAAACGCCTTTAAAACAATTTATCCTAATTTAAGACACATATCCAGAAATCGAACACAAATTAAGTTGCTTCAGTTGATTAAAATATTGATTCGACTGAACCGAGTTAGAGATAACCTCTCGTCTGTATAAAATTCGACCGACACACGAGTTACGAGAATATGTTAAAACGTTGAATATGCGTACACATGGTTGTCTAACTAAATCAAGCGGTTCGACGCTTAGAATGGGCAGATCACTGACGTTTGAAGGCCTTTAATATGTTTTACTCACGGTCTGGCGATAAATAAGTGTGGTGTGATCTTTAATTAAAATTGTTTGCCACCCGAACTAATAAAACGTATCGACTCAAGGAAAAGCTTTCACGACGAGTAATGCTATAACAACTAGTTGAGCGAGTTGGGTTTTACGGCGCTGCCACTAAAAAAAGTCATATAGTGCCGATGCCGCACGAATGATTGTATTTTAGGGTTGTAAAAACTGGCACCGGATTAACAAGCAATGAATATATCTGACACTGTACGTTGATTGCAGTAAATATATCAATTTTGATAGAAATCACCGAGAGTCGACGCGTATTTCTCAGACACACCCTTTACACTGCAAAGACAATTCCTCTAATATGATTAGTCAATCAACCGAGTACATAAAGTCGTGTAAGTAGAGCAGTCGTGTATATGACTATTAACTGATGGGAACCCTTCGCAAAAACAAAAAAGGTATTTACTCCGACTACGACAAGACGATGCTCGACTTAAATAATTCTTGTTTTACTTTCTGCATATGGTATTCTACTGTTTATGTTCTTTTCGATCAGTTCTATATTATCCAATACCACAAAATTATTCTACTCAGACATCTGCAATTTTAAGACAATTTGAGTGCACAGTAGTGATACTATTGACCATGCAGCACACTTTGTTGAGCCGTATTTAAAATCTATTGACATTGCCTAATGTAAATATTTGAAATTTATTTAGCATGCCACATTTAACAATAAAGTTCCGATATTCAAACCCTTTTACAAGTATCAGGTGGTTAAATATTGCAACAGACAGTTAAGTCCTTGACCAGATCGCTCATTTATGTTTTGGATATCAGCCGTGTGCAGCACACCATAACATTCGTATGGACTTTAAAGAAAGAAAAAATCATCTTTTGTATACATATTGGTCAGACGCTGAGTAGCTCTGAACTGATCTGCATCCAATTTTCTTTATATCTCTAAACATTGAAAAAATCCGGACGTTTAAATAATGAGCAGGTTTTAAATGTATGACGTGGTTAAGTTATTTGGAATCATAATTAGTGCAAGTAATGACATTTCCCCATGAGTAAAGTTGTAAAAACTGTGGCCATAATTATCAATCTCGACACAGTCTAAATCTTCTTAAGAATAATAAGTGCAGTAACCAATAGCATTGAAAAAAAATAAATTTGCTTAAGAAGAAAAATCACGATGCTCATAAGAACAACATAGTTACTTAATTAGTATAAATTACATTTGTATCATGGGTTTAGATTAAGTTGAGAAGATAGTCCAGAAAAAAACTTATTGTGCATTAAACACACTACAGAACCGCCCTGAAGTTTTATATGACTAATTATGGTATTTTCTCCTCGTAAAATAAATGAAAGGTTCTAAAACTTTGAGGCCCGTATAAGCAGAATATTTCCAGTTCAGGCTACAGAAATAGTGGGTCTTAATTATGGATCAAAACTGTTTGATACTGATATTGTTTAAACTCGTATCTTATATGCTGTTGTAAGACTCCAAAATAACGGCATCGTGTCTATACTTGTGTTCCTCTGTTTAATCAGTTGAGCACGGTCTCACATGACACAAACAGCCCTTACAGGTTAAAGGATAGTTGTAGCAATTCCTCGGGTTGGCCGAGGACTTTTTAAGATGTTTTTATCCAACGATTCCGTGTTACATTTCTATAGAAAGATGATACACAATGTGTTTGTTTATCCGCAATTGTCTTAAGTATTCGAACACATTTACTTGAAGCCTTTCACCGCCGCAGTCACCTTAATGCACCGTGGCAAAAAGTACAGTCTCAGAGCAGACGGCGCCTTGCTACATAGAAAAAATACTTTATCGTCTGAAAAGAGAATTCAGTATACATGTAGAACATAATCAGACTAGAGGACAATCTTAGTATTAACAGATTACAATTTCTTTAAGTTTGAAATTTCAAAGCGGCGCTAACACTCCTGTTCACACCGCTCCTGATTTATTAGTTACATTTCTATTTTGTGTCAGCAACACAACAAGGGCGTGTGCAGTGATGTTATATAAACATTAACTTTCTTACAAGAAAACAGTTGAACATAAACAAACAAACCAATTTACTTACTAATCGAGTTAATTACTGCTGCTTCATATAAACGTTAAGCATGCACACGCATTAGTTTAAGCTGATTATTCTGAGGGTAAATTATTTAGTTTTCGTTTTTCTGGTGTGGTGAAACGCGCATAGATGATAAACAATTTATATGGTAGAATGTTGAATGTGTAATTTGTCAGCTACAAGGAATGGAAGTTAAATGTTTCGAAGCCTGTTCAATTGAAATAAAAGAACCCATGTTTTGGTATTTAGATGCCTCGACAAAAGAAATAAGCTCTCTTATTATTATGGTCAAGAAACGGATACATATCTTAATCAGACACCTGTTTAATAACTGCTGTAATGAAGGTTTTTATTGTTTCTGTTCGGGTGATATCGGAGATGCATGAAAAAAAACTTCTACAGAATGCTGACTTAAATAAATTAAATTTGTTGTACAATATTGGGAGTTTAACCCGCTATGTTGAAGTTGCCTGACTCTTTTTACAAGTTCGAAAACTTGCAAAACGAATAAATTCGTTTTGATTCAGATTTTATTTTCGATTAAAACACAAACTCGACCAAACTGAGTTCGTTTAACACATTAATGCGTTCTCACACCTTCTTTAACATTAATCTACATAAGGACCATCAAATGTTGTATCTATAAAGTAAATTTGTTATTAAGTAATGATATGATCAGCATTGCATCGAGCCGAGAAAAATATCGACTCAACCGTATCATTTATAAATCATTTGAATAGGCTAGCAATAGCGACAGTGGACAACATCACGGTTTTGCCTGTCCCATTACTCAGACGAACATTTTTCTAATATTGCAATTCTATATTTAGACAGATTCTATACGCGCATTGCATATTAGGCTAAAGGGTATTTTCTAGTATTGGTGTATATTTTTATTTGTTTTCCATGCAGAACATTTTTATCCTTTTATTACACAATGCTGATGGTTGTAACTGTAAATAATCATATTTCTTAGTTATAGGTGTAAATAAAACAGTTTATGCACTTTTCTCAAAAACTGCAATACATTTGTTCTGTTAAAGGACACCCCCTTATACAATTAAACAGACTCGAAGTTTTATAGGACGTTATCTGATTTACATCATTTGTGTTTGTAATAAAAACAACGCGGCGGCTAGTTCATTAATGACAGTGATAGGATAGAGGACATACATCGACAAGCTGTTGCAGATTATAAAATATATGCTGTCAGTGGCACTATTATGATTATGAACGACCATTTAATACCTTTAAGAAAACGAAACGATTAAACCCATGATATAAGTTTAATTAATTACAATTAATAATAATGTTTTTTTTCTATGTTGTAGATCAATATAGACCTTTCATATGTAAACAGCTTAGATCCGTATGAGACGCCGACTAAGTCGGCGTCTCATCCGGATCCAAGCTTTTTGACATTCGGCCATTTTTTTTGCCAAAAAATTGGTTAATCTGTGGAGTTTGAAAAGGAAGAAGACGAAATATTACTTATGCGCATAGTTTCTTCTAGCAGTGAAGGGGTTAATATATAAATTGACTGTCAAATGTGTAGGACATGACGAAGATGCATTTATATATACAGTAGAACCTCGTAATCTAGAACTATCCTAGGTCGAATTTTGTTATAATCAAAACTAGACCTCAGCCCAAACATAGGTTCTTGCTTTGTGAATAATTGTCGTAGTTGAAAGGTTATTGGAATTTTATTAGTTCGAATCAAACACAATTTAAATTTGATTAAACTGCGAGTTTTTCGACAAAACGGTTAACACTTGCTATTTCGAGTTTCGAAAAAAACATTTTTAAACAAGCAAAAGAAGCATCGGGAGAGTATCTACGGAGTAAAAAGGTGCATTCTGACTGGAATCGAGGTCCTCTAAAGTTTACACCAAAAAACACAGTATCATAGCGTGACACCAAATAGTATTGATTGTGAATAGTAGATCAGAAGAAAATTGCAAAATAATCTGCACGGATTCTATAGTTGTCTGTGTCATATAATGCACATATTCGAAGGTTTTGCTGTTAATGTTTTTAATGTCAACCGAAGTCGAAACTGACAAATTATTCTCAAAAGAAGCCGGGGATCACACTTCTGAATTTAAAAAGGACTCTTCAGCAATGTGTTGACTTATGCAGTGACCTAAGCAAAAAATCGGGTATATTCCAGTTCCTAAGAAACAATTATATTATTGGTCCAACATTCATATTTTCATTTTGTGATTTCCAAATACTAATCAGTTGTTTTGATTAGCCCCGTTAACAAAAACTAAGGGGAAGGGATCCAAAATTTGAAAAGCTGGAAGTTGTGTTAGAATTGGACTATTAACAATCGATTTTGAATGTCTACCTATAATGTTATGCTTTATAGTTTGAAAGTATTTTTAATATTTATAATTGCCTGTCAACTTGAATAATACGTAGCAATCTTCATATTTGGATGTAAAATAGAAATAGAACACTAAGATTTATAGGAAGTACTGAAATGACATTTTCCTTTCTGAGCTAGCTACGCATACATGTTTATAATACAGCACTGATTGATTTGGTGCAAGAAGACTACATTGTGCATGTAATATCTATAGGTTATTAGGTGTGTATGGAAATCCTTCCGTGATTTTATTGCTCGACTTTTGAGTCCAATATCATTCTACAGAAGAACGAGTGCATATATTTACAGACACAACAAATAACCTTAATGTCATTCGCGCATTAAAAGTATGGCTAACAGAAACATATTTGTTCATGTATAAAATACTCCGTTTCATTTTTATCGTTTTTATGTGTGTACTAGCATAATATTTACTAATTTATAGACGGACTGTGCAAAAAGTTTATCTGTTTGTTGTTTGATAACCGTTTAACCGCCATAGTCTACTCACATTGACATTGCATAAAAGTGAATTCCCGGTTCAGACGCCACCTGTCTGATCAGAGACCTCACTTCTTTGCAACAAAATTTATTCCGAATAATCTTATTCATTTCGTTTATTCCATAGAAACGCCCCTTTCCGCCTCTGAGCAGGACACTGTTAAGGATCAAATGTTTTCTTTCTCACAATGTTTTAAAATTTATTAACCTTTTCCATTACAGGCTTTTCTTAGACTTATTCAAAAGGACATAATTTAGTCGCATACTCGGGTCTCGTTATCTCGAACAAGAACTTAAAACTTATTAAATAAAAATAACCAGTCCCCCGACTTCAACATAGCGAGTGTCGACACACTATGTCACACTGATATGTTAGCAGATCACATATATTTGTTTTCATTGTAAACTAATTACAAATATGTATTTGGTAGACTCCCATCAGAAACACTTTTGACAAAAATATTGCTTGTAGTACTGTTGTTAAAGATCAAATTTCTCAATATAAATGTAAGACGTCTTTGAGTTTACATAAAGACTTTCATACATGATTTGCCTAAAAACCTTAGTATCCTGCTGTACAGAACTATATGATTGAACTCGAGAAGTCGTGTGACCTTAGTACAATCTTGTGATTATTTGAAGACCAAACTTCGACATGTTTCCAGTATCGGCTTATTGCAATTCGAATTGTTCGGCACCAATATTGTTAAACATCAAAGCCTCGTTATCTCGAATCACTGGACGTTCGAATGTTTTTTATTACTTGATATAATGAAGTCTGGGGCCGTATTCCAAAGTTTCTTAGAAAAATCTTAAACTTTAATGAAAATTTAAAATGCAGATTTCCAATTTATTTTCAATTATATTTCAATGAAACTTGGCATACTTGTGAACAAAAATAGTTTTTCACAAGCATGCAAGGTTTCATTGAAGTGTTTTATATCAATAAAGAGAAATATGCTTTTGAATTTTTCACTTAATTTAAGATTTTACTAAGAAGCTTTGTGAATACGGCCCCTGATTTCAAGTATCTGTGATAAGAGCGTATGAATTAAACAAGCGAATAGTGTTAAGCCTTTACTCTTACTATAAATACGCATCCTGACGCCTCTGTAGCAGATGACTATTGAAAACAGTGAGGGGAATGGAGCATTTGCTCTTGTTAAGCAAATGCTTCATATTCCACACTGTTTTTAAAGCCATCCAAAATTTATTTTTTTTCCTTTATCCTAGATAATATTCGTATTAATTCTATACGTGCAAGTCTAAATATGATCATTGTAGGATTTTGTATTCGGAAACCTTATTTAAATCAGTTTATCAGTTAAAATAATGAGAAGTTACAAGTAAATTATAAGTCGAGCTAATAAAAAATACATATTCCCAAAGATAAAATTCTATGTGGTGGTTTCAAAGTTTTGTGACGATTTAATCATACATTCGGCTCGACCGAGATGGTGATGACAAGGTTCGAATGCATGCTTTTCTGAAGCTTAACAACAATGCTTTCAACCGCAAATATAGTTTTTATTGTTTTATGTTAAATATTGTTTGTCTTACTACGAACATTGTTGGACTTGTACAAGACATTCTTATCACTATCAACATACATGCCGTGCAAAATGACACAAACATGACTTTAGTAAAAAACCGAGGATGTATACATCGGG
>JAULCE010311063.1:0-26778 GCA_032359355.1 Macoma nasuta | reverse complement strand
TTTTTATAGGGAACCATCCAAGGAACATCCCAGCCAAGTTTCATCAAATTCCATCCAGCAGTTTCAGAGGAGATGTTTAAAAAGTGTGGACGTACGACGGATGCCGGACAAAGACAGATCACAATATCTCACCTGAGTAAACTCAGGTAAGCTAAAAACATTATTGGAAACACTTCCTATCATGGAGTCAAAATCTTTCTAAATTAAATAACCAGTAAGTCTGATATTGGGTTTGTAAATTTTATCTTCATATAGATTTAATCTGCACTATGTAAATAATTTCACCAAAAGGGTAGTTACTTGCATAATTTGCATTAAACTTTGCACAAATATCAGTGGTTGGGGGTAATTTTAGCCTGCATTTAACAATTCATTATTATATTGCTGCTCATTATCTTTCAGACTGTACAGTGGATAGCGGAAGCTAAATTGGTAAGCTATAGATCAATTTTGTACTGAATTTCTATACATATCGTTCATAGGTTTATGCAATATCTTAACATTCAATTTATGATTTAAGAAATTTGTTTTTGCTAATAGTTAATAGCTAAACAGAAAACATACATGTTAAAAATAAGAGTATTTCTTGTAATTTCAGGAAGAGACCAAGAAAAAGGTGGAAGAATTGGAGATCCTATTCAATGAATGGAAGTATACCAAGAACAGGGTGGAGATCCTATTCAATGAATTGAAGGATATTTTAAAATGAATATTCTCTGTAGAATTAAAATGTTATTAAACATCTTAATATTTCTTTTCTCTCTTTTTTATTGCAATTAGGTACATTTTTACTATATATAATATATACAAACACAATACGGCATGTTATAGATACAAATTTTCAACAATCACCACACACACACACTATCTTTTAAATGTTTTGTTCCGTTTATAACTGTTTCCTCATTTGTCTATTGTCATTGTTTCTCATTCACCACTTTTGACTAAACAAACCGCGATGTTACTCATCTTCGCTACCGGACCCATGCACACTATACGGGGGGTACCAGTCCTGATCACGAGACGCGGACGCTGAAGTATTTACTTCAGAGTCGTCGTCCCCAGAATCGTCCGAACCAGACTCATCATCATTGCGGATGGGGCTAGTCGGACTGTACGAGGGACTAGTCGGACTGTAGCGGGGGCTGGTCGGACTGTACCGAGGAGTATGACTAACCCTCTCACCGAATACGCCTGGGCCGGTCAGATTGTGTATCGACTGTTCCACCTCTCGGTGTTGTTTCTCGGTCCAAAACGCGCCGAGGGTGGCATCTAATGGGCCAGCAGCAGCAGCATCAGCAGCAGCGGGAGCGTGATGAACGCTGACGGCCGTGGTATTCCGAGCCTGTAGTTGCACTAGCTCCATTTCGAGTTTCCTGTTCATGCGTGCCAATTGACGACTGGTTTTCTTCCACTCGTTTATTTTCTTATTATGAAAACTCTTCCAATTGTCGTGGGCCTCTCGCTTCCTCGTACGTAACTGTTGGTACTCTCGCTCGCATTCGTCCCTAACGCGGCGCAACTCCGCGGCATGTGCTCTATTAAGGGAGGTTCGGAGCGCTTTCTTGGCATTCTTTACTGCCTTAGCCGTACGACTCCGTTCGGAATTGGCTTTATGAGCCGCCATTTCTCGACCACCGTGGTACAAATCGGACCAACCGTCACGACACTGTTCTAGACTACTCACGTACTGCTTGGAGTAGACGGGTCCGTGCTGTCTGCACACGAGTCGGTCACCGGAACCCGAGCATTCACCTTCACCATCACTATCACGATCGCCACTATTAGTCCTTCTCCTCTTAGCGGCATTCGCTCGCTCTTGCATCAGAGGCACGCTCCGAACCACGTCCCTCTTTCTCTTGGTTATACGCACGACCCTACCATCATTACCTCGCTTCTGATTCGCCATCAAGATCCTAATGTCCATTTAAAGTTTTGGGGTAAGGGTAACCACCGTTAATTCCACACCGACACGTTAATAACGGAACACGTAATGTTTCTCAGATAACGACAAATTAAGCCTTCGCTATGTTCTATGTTCTATCAGTTTTGATAAGAGTGACATTAATGAACGATGTGTTTAATCAACATATATCGCCGCCATTTTAATTTCTTATCTTCTTATCTCTCTCTCTTTTGATTGGTCAAATTAACGACTATTCCGAATCCATCTCCCTCTCAATCTCTCTCTCTCTCTCTCCCTCCCATTCCTCTCTCAAAAATGTCGGGTGGTGGTGGTGGTGGTGGTGACGAACACTACATCATTAACGGTCTGCGCGAGATCGATTACGACAAGCTTACTTCCGATCTGCTAATGATCATTATGAATCAGCGCAGGGAAGACCAACTCGAGCTGAACGCGTGCGATCCGAGCGGAGTCACGGGAAACTTGTATTGCTTGCGTCTGGCCAACAAGATTCGGCCGGAGAACATCACGTACTCTCCGACTACGGGGTTCTACTCCATCAGCGTCGCGCCGTTCACCGAGCCTAACCCCATGTTATGTCCGTGGCTACCGGAGAATTGCTTACACCCGTTACTGTTGACCGTCCTATGGCTCGGATCCAAACGCTGGATTCACTCGAAATGCGATTCCATACTGGCGAGAAGGAATAAGATCAAGGTGCTCCTAATGGACGATACCGTTCAGGACATGATCAGTATACCCTCGGTCATCATGGAGAATCTGCATAAGATCAACAGATCGGCTGACGCCGAATGGGCCCTGATATAACGGTGAGAGGGCTGGGGCTGGGGGGGCTATTCGTCGTCATCCGATTCATCGTCATTATCCGAACCATTATCATCATCATCATCTTCCGAATCATCGTCATTGAATTCGTCCAATTCCTCTTCATCCTCTTCGGTAGGAATCCTAACCCTAATCCAAGGAAATTCGTCTTTCTCGGGCGACTTGAAGCTAATCGAGTCGTCCGAATAGATCTTGCATAGAATCACCGCCAGACTGTAAGAAGTGACCGTGTCGTCCGAAGCCACCTTGGTTATCTTACCCGTATACTTACGCTTCACCGTGTCGTATCTCAGGTTGGCGCATTCCGTCATGAGATGGGATATGATGGTGCTGTCCACCGTGGTGATTTGCTTCCCGTCCTTGGATCGGACGAACGCCTCTATCTGCTTGACGAAGGCCACCTGCTTCCGATTGGACATGTTGATGGCGGTGGAGAACATGGAGGATTTGTGCAGGCCCAGGTGATATCCCATCGAGCGTCGGCCGTTCTTCATCGTGGTGTACAGGTACATGGTGTATCGGAGCGAGCGGCTCGTCTGCCAACTCAAGTCGGACAATAACTTGTGACACTGGGCCACTCCCGACTGATTCGCGTTATTCTCCACGGCTATAAACATGTTCAGCATTCGGCCCGGGAACAGCACCCGATTGGCCGCTATGCACGCCCGGACCATATTGGTGATCACCTCGGGCACGTTAGCCATGTCCCGTTCGCCCAGGAATCGGTGGTTCATATAGGTGACGATCTGACGCTCGTGATCCAATCCGGCCTTGACGTTCTCTCGATGGTAAGGTTTGGTGAGGCAGCTGATGCCTATGCCCGACTGCGTGTCGGCGTTATAACTAGGGTCTATGTATACGAATAAATCTATATGCTTTAGTATGCCTTGGTTCGATTTGACTCCCTTCCCCCTGGCCAGGTGATGGTCGTTGCGAAACACGTTGGTTAGCATCGTGGCCTGTTTGGCCTCGAAGTCGATTCGGCGCACGTCCACGTAGGCGGCGTTCGTCTTTAAGAAATCGAAGAAGGTCTTGTTGAAACTGGTATTGTTCCCGCTGTCGTAGGTGGCCGCGTCCCTGGCGGTCAGGGCCCTAGACAAATCGGAACGCTTCACTATCCCCAGTTCGTTGTGATAGGCGGAGGTGTTCTTCATCGTGACGAATCGAGCGGCGTAGTAAGGGGTCTCCTCTTTGCCTCGTCTCGAGTCGCCGTCCGAAGTCATCACGTCGGTGATCAGCTTGTTGTCGTTCGAGTAGGTAATGTAAGGCGGAACGTAGTTCTCCAGATTCACGCAGGCCCGTTCGGTGGCGATGTATTTCTGATGACACTTGTTGGTGCAGAAATACGTCATCCTGTACAGGTTGATATCTTGTTGGTCGTGTAAATCGATTAGCGTGTTCAGATGGAGCTCGGGTCGGGTGTGAACGGGACTGGAGAAATAGTTTACCTGGCAGTGGGGCCTGTGCCCCATGGCCAGTATGGTGGCATGATTCGGACCAGGGATGCTAAAGAATTCGTCCACCAGTAGGATGTGCGGATCTTGACCCCGAACCGTGTCGCTCTTCTTGCCCGATAGGTACACCAGCTCGTTGTAGTAATCGTACTGACCCGTGTTGACCGCGGCGAATTTGGACGCTCCGGCCCCGTCGGGAGCCTTAAAATTGATGTACACCCGAATGCCTTGCCCGGGAGTCCGAATTAGATTCTTAGAGGCGTCGTTGTAGCGCTGAATCGCGTGCCTAATCTCGGTGAACGTACCCGTCACCATGTTTCTAGACTGGGCTATCAATAGGACCCGGACCCGTTCCAAACACATCATGGCCGCCGCGGCCACCTGCTTCTGAATCGTCGTTTTCCCTAGGCCGCGCTGAATGATGGACACGCTATGCCTCTTTGAAAACATATTCGCCACGAAGTTAAACAGGTACGGTCGGATTCCTACGAAATTGGGTGCCATGGCTAGGATGTAGCGCTCGAGGCACCCGTTACCCGAGTCGCATTTGATTCGGAAAAATAAAATGTTGAAAATAATCGACTTCTGGTAAGGTTCGAATAAAGTATACGGGGAGATGCCGAACGTGGTATTGAGGAACTTTTGATAGGGACGCAGTTCTCTCAAACATTTCAGGATAGTTTGTTTATTTTCTTCTTTGGAGGAGGATGCTGATGGTGCTGATTTAAGGGAGGGTGGTGACGATGATCCCTCCTTACCGCCGTCACCACCATCCTCATCCTCATCATCCTCATCATCATCATCGGCCTCCTCCATCTCCTCCATCTCCTCCTCTTCCTCCTCCTCGGTGGTGAACATAAAATCGTCATCCACCTTATCCTTAACGTCTTCATTCAGCGTGTAAGGGTTATACTTTTGTAAATTGTGCCGTTTCTTCCTATCCGATAGAGTTTCGTTCACCAGCCTATTCCATACGTACGACGAGTAGTATAGCTTAACCGAGTTTACGCATTCATCCACGAAGTACATATATCCGAACAGTTCGTCGTAGCTAGAGTTGGATGGCGACTGGTCGTGGTGGTGATTAGCTCCCCCGACCGAGTTGCCATCGTAGTCTATTTGGAACGAACAGCTATGAAGGTTCGATATGAACATGATATAAAAGGGGGGGGGATGGAGGGAGGCAAGAGATGAATGGTGGGTAACACATTTTTATTATTCGGAACATCGCCCGTGACACACATTATTCGCACAAAAAACAATGTTAATCATACGAACAGCATACTGTTCTCGTAACTACGGCAAGAGTGTAGCCTCTTCACCATAAACCAATTCCCCGTACATCTATTGTTGGTTCCGAACAGCCTATATCTAGTCCTCGAATACATGACTCCGTCCCCTAGACATCTCCCTTTGGAACGGTGCATGGCCACTCTCCTACAACTAACGCAGACGTGCTCCCCCTTCTTAATCTTCGAGTATGGCGAGTCGACCTCGTTGATGCTGCGGTGAGTGAAGCAAGATTTATTCATCTTAAACACGGTGGCGTAAGAGGATCGGTTACCTCTAGGATGGCTGGCTCTGCGTCGGAACACGGGTAAATGGTCGTAGGTAGTATAGTTACCCGGAACGTATTCGGGTATGAGCTTGGCCACCTCCGCCAGGGACGTATCGCTACACGCCCGTCCGACGCATCGTCCTATCTGTCGCTTATTAGAGCAAGGCTTACCGCCCATCTTAGGCTCGGTTACGGTATATTTATTCCTGATCCGAACCGACGCGCCGCATTTCTTATTACAGGCGGTCCACGACGACCATTCGGACAGTTCGCAATTCTTAGGTTTACATACTTCGTAAAAGTCTACGCAGCAGTCGCCATGAGACAAACAAAAAGAGTCGCAGTAGCACCTTCGAGGCGAATGATGGGTGTACGCGTAACAAGAAATGTTGTATTCGGAACAACAAGAGTGTAAGGTAGCGCATCCTTCCCTTACAAACCCTCCGATCTGGCTTACGGTAGGACTGGTGACGATCGGAGTAGTAGTAGGGGTAGTAGTAGTAGGGGTAGGGGTGGTGGTAGGAGTAGAGTCACTGCTGTAATAGTCGACCGGTCTAGTCAAGTCGGATATGGAGTATAACTCGGGGTTTAACGGGTGAGGACTATACTCGTACGTGGTCTCCTGCTGAACGGGCTGCTCGGAACTAAAGTGCCAGTGTACGGTAGTAACGACGCCATCTTGCACGGTAATGGTAGGAGGCTCCGTGGTTATCCTACCGTCCGACTGGAGATCCTCTATATACCGCATGGCGCTAGTATAATCCATATTCTTAATCACCGCCCCTTCCGCATTGACGATCGTTACGTTACGAATGTTCAGGTTCTTAATCATCCCTCGCGAGTTCATTAAGGCAATCATCGTCGTATGCGAATCATCATCATCAACACCTTCATCTACGACGGAAGGGACGGGTAAGGTCGGGGTCGTCTTTCTAGGTAGCAGCCAGGTATCCCCACAGCTTACCAATGCCAATACAACGATGACAATCGGTACCATCTTGCTTCGAGACCGTGTAGTATTTTATGAGGTGAAGGGTGATCGGCTTATGGTAATACAGCAAGTCGCTGTCCGTAGTAATAGAATTAGCGAAGTCTCCCCGCTCCCAACACGCTCCGAATAGATACAGTCGTTCGGATTCCGTAAGTTTGTTCACCAGCTGACCGTAAGACTCCGTGTTGTGAGTGTCGAAGTAGTCGGTCTCGAATAGGCGTTTGTTAATTTGTCTAGATATTAATTGATTGCCAATTTGAGATATTTCCGCAACGAACGATGCGAAATGAATGTTAATAGTTGCGTCGTTATCAGAGGAAATACGTATAGCCTCTTCTTCGTTATCAGATAACACTATCCCGTGGCGATTAACGTCCTCCTCTGTCCGACTCGGTTGTAGATGCTTAGTCGCGTTATTTACGAATCGGTAATATAGGAAGTTACAGGGCTCGCATAGAGGTACGTGGGTGACTATTCCGTACTTATCGAGCCTGTCATTACGACCGTGTTCCTTCTTAATGGCCAGCACCCGCCACACGTACCACACGGATAAACCGGCGGACTTGAAGAAGACTCCGTCGCATCTATAACATCTGCGAGGATTCAGCATCAACGAGTCTCCCGTACCGTCGACCCAACGGCTCCGAGTCTGATGGGGTCTAGTTTGGATATATGACAAGGAAGAAAAGGAAGACATTTTTTTGATTTTTGTTACGTTTTTATGGGGTACAAACATATACATATATATATATAAATGTGATCATATAAATTAACGTGAGAGATATGTATTAACATCTATAGTTTTAAGAGTCATCACACACACACACACAATCAGGTAGGTATGAAATTGATCTGATCCGAAATGTTACAGTCGACGCATCTGTACGCGCACCGTTCGCAGTCGCATCCTGGCTCGTGAATTCCCTTTTGATAATGGCCTATGGTGTAATAGCAGGCGGTACAGGTGCCGACCTCTCCGGTGCACGGAGTCAGAAACTGTTGATAGCCCAGCATGGAGATGGACGAAATCCTATCTTCCGCTTCGTCTTCGTCCATTCTAAAGTGAAGGCAGTTGTGTAGATTCCCCTCGTGCTGATGAAGGCCTCGACTGAGATGCGGTCCGTGCGTCGTGTAGGTTAGGAACACCCCGGTCATCAGACCCTCGTCCGTCCATACCGTATAACAGTAACCCGTGTCCGCGCGGTACTTGTGGCTGAATAGAGCTACCCGCCTGAGACCCCGTAAGCCGCGTTCGCCGGGAGGAATCACTCCTACGAATGTACCCGCCTCTATATTGCAGGAGCATACATCAAACTCGATACACCGGGGCGGTCGTTCGCATCGGTTCGCCGTCATCATTCTATCGTTATCGGGAGAAACACCATTCACCTCCCCGATCATTATTTCCCTGACGCGCATGGACTCGAAGTTGGTGGACAGTTTAGTCTCGTCATCCATCTCGGGCCGCGCACCGTCGGAGATCCAATCGCGGCCACATTCGTTCACTTCGAAACCCTCGGTAACCGAATTCACCCTGAAATGAACGGGATGACCCGTCATGTTTTCGGGTAATTCTACGACACCTGCTCCCTCGCTATTCGTATATATCTTCGAACCGACTGGGAATGTCACGGTAGTGTTCTCGACATCGCCGGCACTCCACATCGAACGCCACTCGTAGGGGGCGTTATTCACCGCGCTACATCCGCCTTCCGCGGCAGCATCGGCCATAGTATCGCGTCGCATCATGGGGGTAGGAGGAGGATTGAAACCTTCTTCTTCCGTATCCGATCCTAACGCCTCGTCTATAGCCCGTCTGGCTCGTTTATGATCCGATTCGCCCGCCATCATAGTAATGGAGAGAACTGCTAGATTAGTGGTTCGGATCGAGTTATCGGCTTTAAACATAGATGTTGTCTCGTTGACGGTTGGTAGTAGACTGATAACAGGTGGGGGTGATAATGAGAGTAACAGGGTAATTTATGGACAATGACTAGGTGTTCCGATTGTTCATACTACCTACATAATAATAAAGGCCACCACCGTTCCGCACAGGTTACAGTACTCGGAGGCTACGGCGCATCGGACGCACATCAAATGGTGGCAGGGATGAAGGACGCACGGTATTCGCTTATTATACTCGCGCTCGTATCTGTCACATACCGCTTCGGAAGAGGAAGGGGAGGAGAAGGATCGCGTGTCTCGGATAACGTTACATGCGGCGCACGGGGGATCATCACCGTCGGTGCGAGGTAAGGCGGGCTTACCATCCTTCCGTCTAATGCTGCGTATACGATCGTTACACCTAGGACATACGGCCGTTTCTATCAGACATCCGAAGCACAGTACGTGTCCGCAGGTATTCAGCGAGTATAACATGGACGCGTCGTACGAATACATGCAGGTGCCGCATTCGGCTCCCTCCTCCGAACCTTCTTCGTCGTCGAGCCATATAGATTGTTGGGGATGAGGACGTTGAGGGGCGGTAGTGGGTAGTGATGCGGATGAATAATGATGATAGTTATGATCGTCGTCGTTATTGTTCGGATCGCCTTCAGCCGCTCCTATAACCATATTCTCGACACCGAAGGCGATCGAGTCATCCTGATCGTTATAACATACGGAATAATTCATATTGTTTGAGGGATATAAGGGGGGGGGGGGCAGCAGAGGGTCAGAGGGAACAAATGTGTGTGTGTGTGCGCTGACTATCTATATCTATCTAATCCCGAAATCAATAGTATCCTATCCCCCCCCGTTAATCGTTCAACCTAAATTAACGGTCCCGACCGAAATTAACGGCATTACGTCATGTAAACACGGTTCCGGGCATTTCGTCTTTGCAATAGTCGTCATTGATATAGTAGGACACGCTGTCCGAATAATGTTTATTAATCGGCTTGCCGTTCTTCTTAAGCGTACTAGTCTTACTACTACTAGTACTATTGCTACCCCCTTCACCACCACCACCACCTTCCCCTAAACATATATGAGGTGAACGAGGTAGGGGTAAGGTAGTAGTAGTAGTAGTAGTAGATGGTGGCGGCTGTGACCGTTCCGCCTGTCTCGCGGTTGCAGCCGCCGTAGATGACAAGGTGGCTGCGGGGGTGAACGTAAGGAGGCTACCGCTGATACTGTCGTTATTATGATACATAGAGTGGTGATTATGTTTGTTAAACGAAATGAGGGAATCAAACACCTCCTTCATCCCGCGCATGTTAACCGAATACGAGTCGCTCGTTAGGGGGACGGGTAACACCCTCTTAGATTTAGCTTCGACGTGCTGTAGGGCATCTATCCAGTGCGAACAGACCTCTTTCTGCTCTTTGATATCTAAGGCTCCTAACCAGCGTATGTAGCTTTCGATCTCCTTCCCTTTAGCGGTCAGGTTATCCAGTTCGCGGGTGACTATGGCGTTAAGCAGATCCGTCTTGGTGGCGCTCGCATCCTTATTATCGCACCCTCCTTTGCAAATGGACAGTATATTCTGTACTTCGGGTTTCAGTTTAAACGGAATCAGTGGCTTGGGTGTGTCCGTGAATTTCACCAACCAATTATCCTTAATTATATGTTCGGCGTGTCTCAAGCTCCTCAGGGTGACGCTCACCCCTTCCAATTCTTTAGTTACGTTCAGAGCTTCCAGATATTTATACTCTAACTCGAGCTTGCGCGTTTCTACCTCGACGCTATCGTTCACCATTCTCAGTACCCGCTGAACTATATTGTTCCGAAGCTGTCTGGTCGATTTGAAATAGGTGGACGGGGTCACTTTATTCTTAAACCGCTTGATGTTCACCATGATTAGTGAACGATAAAAAAAGAGACGAATGCATGAAATGATCGGGTTTTTTTTATTGAATATATATGCACAATTAGAATACTATACAATTGATCACGCATCGATCCAAATCGGTGCACATATGGAAGCATTTCTTCTCGTTTTGTCACCTTTCTACCCTCTCAAGTGTTCTGACGCAGCAGCATAAATTTGGCGATCGAGTGTTTGTAGTCGACGGGTTCTTCTTTAGACAGTTTCTTTCTCCTCACGGGCTTCTTCGTCGGTCTCTTCGACGGTGAATGGGATGATGTCGACGGCTTAGGCGGCGGCGGTCGTCTCATGGGTGATTTGGACAGCGGACTGGTAGGGTCCGTACAGAATTTGTCGAGAAGCGTCTGATCGTCGTTGCACCTCTTGACCGTGCGTTTCTTTTTAGCCGAGTCCTTCTTGGCCGACTCGATTCGGCTCGTATGCAAGAAGTGATTGAGCGTACTCTCCTCGCATATATCGAGCCATTTAGACATCTTGTTCGAGGCCACGGTAGTATCGTCGTTGACCGCCGACTCGGTGAATACCTTCTTAGTGGTATCTACCTTTCGGAGATCCTCGTGCTCGTCCAGATACTTGATGTCCCTACTGCTCACGCCGGGAGGCTTGTGTAAGATCAGTTTGTCGAACTTGGCCGCGGTCATCGTCTCGAAATACTGGCTCTTCAGCGCCAACGAGGTGAATAGCTTGTTGACTTCGGCCGAGCATTCCACCATCTGCTCGAGCACGTTAATCACCTCCACCGAATTGTCCGACATGATCTTATTCGTGTTGAGCTTCAGACCTTGCGTGTTGATTTGGTTTATGGTGGCGAATAGCCACGCGTGCTCCGGTACGTTAGACATGACGGGCACGACCCTCAGCTGTTCCTTCTCGAACGAAGACTCGTTCTTCTCCGCTCGGACTCTCATTAACAGTTCGTGTTTCTTGTCCCCGACGTTCACCTTGGATTTGTCGATGGACATCTTGACGGCCACCTTGCCGTCCAGATCCTCGAATTTATTCTCCATCAGCGGCCGCAGAACCTCCTTGCCCATGTAGTGGTACATGTCGTTCAGTATTTCGTGCAGTCGCTCTATATCCGACTCGTACTTGTGCACCGTGTCGATGAACGTTCGGAGAATATCCTTTTTCAAACCCGAAGAATTCTTGTTCTTCAGACTCATTCCCTTGGCGAATTTCTTGTGATTGTCCAAAGGGATCATGCCGCAGTACATTTTAGGGGAAGGTATAATCAGCGGGCAGTACGTGTCCTTGGTCTGCCCGATCTTCATGTAAGGGGGGAGCGGCAGTCTCGTGTTGAACACGGGAATTATGGTCTGATTCATGAGATTTTCCTGCACCTTAGCCCTCACCACGGACTTGTCGTCCTGGTTCTTCTTCAGCGTGCAGAACTGTGTGGCGGTGGTCCTGGCCAGAGTCAGCGCGGCCGGGGTGATCATGGTGCCCTTCCGATCCAACATGCGGGCCACTTTGTTGGCGTCCCCGTTCAGCAGGGTGTCCGTGTCTATCAGTAAAGTGATGATTATGCTGTCCGTATCCCCGTAGATGACCCTAACCCGATCTCCGAATAACTCCCTGGATTGCTCGATCATGGTGGCCGTAGTCATCCTGCCGACCGCGGTGACTATGCCCCTGTAACCGGCCGACATGAGGTAGGCCAGATTGCCGTAGAGCGAATTCAGCGCGATCTTCTTCGCGGTAGACATGGCCTCGTACAGTTTGTACAGGCGCTGCAATCGTTTCTTCTCCCGGCTTCCCGTCTCGGCCCGCTCGTAATCCTCGTAATAGTCCTCGGACTTTTTCTTGTCTTTCAGCCGGTCGGTCATCACGCGATCGACGGCCTTGCATATGAAGGATTCGCACACCTCCCTGGTGACTATGGCGTAGAAATGGTTCCTAACGCAGTCCTCGTAACCCTCGGGGAAATCTTCCAGCGTCTTGAAATCGTCGCATCGCTTGGTATTGAACCACCTGTAGTGAACGTTCTCTCGCAGGGCGTCGCCGAACGCGCGTATCTCGTCTAGAGTCAGCGAGGTGCCGGCTCCTAGATTGGCGGCGAGTATGGCCGAAGGGTATTCGGACGTTATGTCTAGCGTGGACACGCACTTGTTTATACCCGGATTCGGAACTATGATCATGGCCCCGTCGTAAGGTAGATTGGCCAGGCGCACCTCCTTCGAGTGCGCGTAAATGAGGTCTATGAGCTCCGAATAGAGTAGCGGGTCTTCGGGCTTTCTGAACTGCACTTTTACCGAATACACCAGGTCCAAGAACTCTTTGTTTATGGTGAACTTGGGTAAGATGTGTCGCGAGTTGGTCGAGTCCGTTCCGAACATGTATCTCTTGACGAAGGCCCGAAGCCACTCGTACTGGCCCCTATTCACCCGTTTATGGTACTCTTTAAACTGCTTCATTATGTTCTCGAAATCCTCGAACGGGCTCAGACTGTACAGGTTCTTCTTAATCGTCACCAAGAAAATGAGGAACTCGTCCAACAGCTCCACGTGCTCCGCCTTGTAGTCTCGGATGAATACGGCCCTGTGCTTCTCGAAGGGAGCCAGAAGCGGGCCGAAATCTCTCGGTATGACCAGCCACCAGAGGAACGACATCAGGTGCTGAATGGTAAACAAGGTGGACGAGTCGGGATTTCGCTTCATGAATTCCTTCAGACCGGCGGCCATATCTTTACGGGTATAAATGTCGCTCCCATCGGGGGCCTTGGCCGGACTGGAGGGAGTAGTAGAGCGTCGGCTACGGTCATCATCATCATCATCATCCATATAATCATCCTCCTCCCCCTCATCGTCCGAATACATGTAACACGATGTGACTAGATTGTCCTGCCTCTGCCGCCGATCCTCTACCATTTCCGCCTGTACCCTTTCCCTCACCACATTTAGGGGCATGTGTTTCAGTATGGTATTGGTCTTGCAAGTGCCGTTGGTGAAGTCGACGCAACACTGTTTGCACTGCCCGTTGTCGGTATTCGGATCCACCAGCGACAGATCGAAACCGTTCATGAATACCTTGGCTATGTTCTTGGCGTTAATCGGAGTTTCGAACGAGCGTTTGGGCCGATTGCACTGGTACGATTTCACCGAGACGTTCCTCTCGTACTTGTACCTCAACAGCTTAGCCTGAGGCGACTGCTTCCCGCTTAACGTGAGGTCGTAGGGGCTACCGAAGATCATCTGGCGCTGCATGTACAGGCCGAATAATTTCTCGTAATTGCAGGTGAACAGAGTCATGGTGAGGAACGTGTCCATCATGGCGTAGGACATGAGTAGCGGGTTCCCTTCGTCGTAGGCTTCGGGAATCTGCGCGTGGGGTAGATCGAGTTTCGACACTCCCAACTTGGATTTACACGCGTTATTCAGCGACTCCGTACCTCCGAATAGGCCGGTCATCACGTCTATTTGGATGATAGCCTGCCAGTCCAGGTAGTCGAATTCCATCACCGAGGGTTTGATCATGCCGTGCTCGTTTCGTTTGCCGGGTAACATGGAAAACAACCCTTTGTACTTGGAAGTCACGGTAGACTCGATCGTTCGGAATCCGTGCAGCAGATTCAGCGGGGATAACCTATCGTAGAGGTAGTTCTTCATGATCAGCTTGGCGGCGGCCGCATCCGCATCGTCGTCGAACGGAGAGATCTTCCTCATACCCGAATGCATGAAAGCCCGAGTCATCATCTTGTCGTCGTACTCCAACCCGTTGTAACTGGTGAGCAGAGCTATTCTATCCTCTTCCCACTTCTTGACCACGTAGTGAACCAGTTCGTCCTGATCCTTACACAGCACCATCTTCGTCCTAACCTTGTTGCCATCGATCAGCTCGGTGTGCTGCTCGAGGTGCTTACGCAGACCCGCCTGCTCGATCGGAATGTTCACGTAACCCGCGGGGCAGTCGGCGTCGAAGTATTCGCTCGATTCCTCCCAGAAGCTGCCGAAATCGGGTAGCTTGGTGGCCGCGTATACCGACTCTACGAGCTGACCCTTCCCCCTGTATCTAACGTACGAGACGGCCACTATCTCGTTCGTCTCCCTGTTATTCTCGTCCCTCCGAACCACGCTTTCTATATCGTAGCACGCGTGATTCAGCGAATTGACGAAGGTGTCTACGTACTTGTGGGTTAGTTCGGGCAGGAAGGGTAGGTCTCGCGTTTCGCCGTAATACAGGTGCTCTACGTCCACCCAGGTAGGGTTGGTCACCCTGAAGCTCCGATCGGCGGTCGTCGGATGAACCTTGTACACGGTGGTGTCGGCGAATTTGGAAAAGTCCAGTACGTTGTTGTCGGCGAATATAGTGGTGTCGCATCCGCGCTCCTTCACGCAGGCTTGACATAGGGGCACCTGATCTTCGGCGCCGAACACGTTAGTCTTAACCTCCGGGTGATTCGAGCAGAAGTTGCCGGCGTAGGAGCACATCTCTTGAAACTCGTCCAATACGTGGTGGTGATTGTCGTACAGCTCCTTGAAGGTGCCCTTCCGTTTGGCGCATTTCGTGCGTTCGTCGTAGGGTCCGTTAGTTTTACAGTGCTCTATGGCGTCCGACTCCGAGTCGAACGACACCTTCTTGAAGTAGCCCGTCTCGCGCTTTTTGGTGACCGGGTTGATACTACCGTCGTTTACTAGGAAGTACCGTTCGTCATTAGGATCGCGGGTCTTCTCGTATATGGTGTATTTGGGGTTCACGCAGACGCAGGCCAATGTGGTCGAGGTATCCAGCGAGTCGTCCGACATGACCGGATACGCCAACAACAGAATGCTGTCTATCTTGGGCATTTCGTAACTGACGGTCCGATTCTTCCGACATAGCTCTATTCTTTCGAACAGCTTAGGATTGACTCGATTGATATAGTGAGTGTTAGTGGAAAAGATCAGGGCGTTCAGACTCATCTTAAAGGGTAACCGTCGGTATACGAATCCTAATTCGGTACGAGTAGGAGGAGGAGGAGAGGGGGAATTAGGAACCGCCATCGTGTATGATTTATTTGCGCTGAATGAGATTATGATGATGATGATGATGATATATTATAAGAGGTGAGGGGAGGAGGGCTGGCGAGGAATTGGGGTTGGTGGAGTGGGGTGGCCTACACACACACACACACAACCGCGCCACCCGAACGATAAATAAAATATGGAAGATAAGAGGAGAGGCTCCGATTAAGGACATTACATCATGCTTTATCGTTAATTTGGGGGATATTAGGTGATGCGGGCTAAATATAGAAATAAACTAGCCAGTTTCAGTGTAGCGGTTGGGCTATCTTCTTCTTCACAATCTTAGTGGCCTTAGTCTCCTTCGTCGCGGTTGTCGTTATAGCCATCGGAATCGTAATACTACTATCCCCCAACACCGTCACCTCCCCCGTACCATTATTATAAACGGGAGTAGGAACGGGAGTAGTAATCGTCTCCCCGGTCTTATTAGCCTTCGTTACCTTCCTTCTCCTATTGCTATTATTATTATTGCCCGGCGGTTGATGCGGTCTGCGGTGAACCATTACGGGGGATTGCTGTTGTTGCTGCTGCTCTAGTATCGTAGTAGCGGTATCATCCTCATCCCCATCCTCATCTACCCGCGTTATATTAGCCGGTAGCAACGGTCGTCGCCGCCCGGTGGTGATCCGCCGCTGCCTCTGCTGCTGCTGTTGTTGTTGAGTAGTAGTAGTCGGAGGAGGGAGTAGAATAGGAGTGCAGCCTCCGCCGTCGATCTTGGTGGCTATTATCTTTATCGCCTGGTCTACCTGATCCATATTCGACCGTAACTGTTCCGTTTCCACGCCGGCATTAAGTAGAGCGGCGGTAGTATTCGGATCCATCTGAATAGCTTTCATCCTGCGGTGACCGCTCGTGATAGTTTGTATATGCCTAGCCCTCTTCAGGTCGGAAGGTAGACAGTACCCGCTAGTGAGTACCTTGTCGTGCTGCTGAACGTACGTATCTATAGGACTAACCACCCCCAAGTCGTAGGCATCGTCCGAATCCTCGTCTCGTAAATATATAGTCGTGCCCAATAAAGGGTTGGTATCTTCGCCCTTACTACTACCTCGTCGGCCATTACGATCTTTACTACCCCGAGCCGAACCGCAACCGGGGAACGATATAGGACACACGAAGTTACCCATTACGATGCGCGTATTTAGCTGTCTATTGATACCGGACACTCCGGTGGATCATATCGCCACGGCCAACGACTATATATTCGCCTTTCTCTACGATGTCACCGAAGAAACCAGGGCGTCCGCGAGAGAAATGGAGCACGTCAATTTCTCCGAATACCCGGTCACCCTAAAGTGTAAGATGTTGGCCGTAGATTCGGCCACGTCCGGTTCGGTTATAGATATGTGTTGGTTCGGGCTGAACGACGATCAGTGGGAACGCCTGTGCCTCGGTAAAGGATCGGCCTCTCGAAGGGACATAAGTAAATACGAGAAATTGTACGTGAATCGGGTCCTCGGTGCCCTGCTAAATAGTATACTCAACTCGAGTCAGACCAAACGTCTACCCAAGGTGGACAAGCTATGCCACGTCTCGTTCTTGCAGATTACCCTAACGCTGTGCGGCGTTCGACACTCGCTGGGCGAATACTCCCCGTGGGTCAGTTGGTACACGTTTCTCGCCTACATGGTTTCCGGATTCGGACACACGGCAGACACGCGAGGACTACGCGGATCCACCTTATCCGCGCATACGGTGAAGAGCCTACTGCCTTACGCCATCAACACCGAACGGGTACTGATAGATACGACCACCAGCGACCTGTCCACCCCTTCCCCTAAGACGTGGATCAGGTGCGTCACCAATCTGAACGAATTCGACCCCTTCATGACCACTTTACCCAATCGACTGATTCTCGAGTGCGAGACCGTGGTGAAGGGCGGCGTGCATCTGTACGCCGAATTTAGTAAAGTCACCGACGGCATTCAGAAAGACGCCATGCAGCTGAACGAAGAACGGAGACTGGCCGAACAGCATTCTCAGCTCCCGCATTCGGTGATTAAGGGCTACGACGTGTCTCTGCGGAATCTGTCGTACATGAAGATGATCACCATCAGCCAGTTCTACAACGTGTGGCGCTACCATATCTATCACATGTTCTCGCTGGGGGAGGGACACGAACTGTACGAGATGCCCTTCAAGGAGTGTAAGGAAACGATAGCCGAGCTGAAGCGGAATTTCGGCTACAAGATCAACGAAATGAGTTCCAAATACTCCAGACAGGTCACCCTGCTGAACACGATTCAGAGAGCCTATATCGAGGTGTACGGTCGGATTCGTCACGCGTTCAGACCGGACGGTCGTCCGCCGCCACTGCCTACTCTCCCTCCTCTCCCGTCCGTCGGTGGTGGTGGTGGTGACGATAGCGAGGAGAATAAGAAGAAGAGGAAAAGGTGCTCCTCCAATCGATACGGAATGGGCGCCGACATCAACAAGAACGACCTACTCGTGCGGGCTAAAGCGTTCGTCCCGATGGACTACGGCCTAGTCGGCAACATGACGTTCATGGTGAACACCAAACTGGTGAGTTGTTTCACCGAATATAGATCGTTTTCCGTCCGAACCGAGGAAGGGGTGGATGGTGATGGTGGACGACCGGGTGTCTCGCGCATGTTGAGTCGCTACATGGACGAACACTTCTCTCACCTGACTCCCGGGGCCGCCACGCTGAAGCGATTCGTCAATAAGAATTACTACTCTCTCGTTCAGATCAAAGACATGACCAAATTCAGCCTGCCGTTCGTGGGTGACAGAACGCTGGACGAAATGATAGACGCTCACCTGGCCAGACCTACGACGGACACGTTCATCGCCTACGGTAAGAGGATACTACAGCTGGCGCGGACTCACGAATACAATTTCCACGAAGTCATCTGCCCCAACACCCCGCTATACGCCTTCTCCCTAGACCTGGACTTTTGCGACAAGGAGCTCTCCTCCCGATTTCATTTCTGTCCGAAGGAACACGTATGGAACGTTCAGTCCGAATTCATCCGCTTCGTTAAGGGGCTCATATGGCTGTACTTTAAGCTGTACCACGGGATCAAGGATATGGAAGAGACGTCCCACTTCGCCGCCTACCTGAGCGTGCCCGACTGTACGCAACGCGAGTCGGTGATCGCCAAGGGGATCAGGGGGCGACTGGTCTGGCGGTCTAGCAAGTATTGCCTGTATAACGCGGAGAGCGCCTACAACCTGTCGAGTAATCTGAATCAGTTCTTCGTGGAGGCTCTGCTGACTAGCGAAACTACGGTGTTCGACTCTCAAGTGTACGGTAACGCGGCCCGGGGCTCCTACGGCATGATACGACTGCCGCTGTGCATGAAGGAGCACTCGACCGGGGTGATGCGAACCATGGTGCCCGTCGTGCTGGACGGGACCATCACCTACATGCCGCAATTCGGAATGGTTCACCAGATGGCGGGCAACTACGACGTGACGAACGGAGTGGTGCTGACCATACCGTCTAGCAAACCTTCGTTCACCAGCCGGGAGCTGAACGAAACCTCCCTTATACTGAGGAAACACATGAAAGGGTACAATTTGAAAATCACCGAATCCTTAGGGGACGAAGTGTTCAGGGGAGCTCTGCTGAACAAATTGGACGAGATCAAGGGCTTCATTAAAGAGCGGACAGTCAGCAACTCCGCGTCCATAGACGCGAGCATCACCCCGGGCACCGTGAGATTGAAAAGCACTCCGAAGGGCTCCTGCTACAGCCTCACCACGAGCGCCAAGTCGTGTTTCAAAAAGGCGCACGTAGACTGGAGAACTAACCCCATTTCTTATTCGGCTCAAGTGTACAGGAACGAAGAGACGGGAGTAATATCGTGCACTATTAGTGGGCATTGCTTCGGATGCGGCCTGCAGCGTCTAGGGAGTATGGACCTGTAGAATTATCCCCCCCCTCTCCCTCCTCTCTACCTCCCTCGTTAATTTGGATCATTAGGTAATTGTGGTATGATGAATGACGAATGCGACTTTGTTTTCGAGATAACGATTAACCTCCCCCCCCCCTCTCCCATTTGCCCGATAGCTGAGAGAGATGACTGACGCTAATTTATACCTGTGCGTTCATCTATCGCAATGTATGAATGGCGGATTCGTAGCCATGAGTGCCGAAGATTTAAAATACGAATACCTAGCCGGTCGGTACGCGCTGACCACTAACGATATAAATGCGGCGGTGAATCGTTACTATAATCACCATCATCATCATCATCATCATCATCATCAGCAGCTCCTCGACAATGACAAGCTCTCCGTTCAGCTCTCATTTCTGGGAGAAATAATGAACGCTTTCAAGTACTGTAAGACCCATAAATCCTTATTCGGTGTAAACACGGTAGTATATCTATGCCGTACGCTGAATATACCCCTATGTCACGTTATATTGGTCGAAGGTACGACCTGGGCCTTCCAGCAGTCGGAAGGGATGATGGTAGATAATAGTGGTAGTAGTAGTAGTAGTAATACCCTAAAGGACATCCTAAGACCATTCATCAACGCCGAAACGGTTAGAACGATTAATCCGAATCAGAAAGGGAAACTGGTAGACTACTTCGCTAAAGCCATTCGAGACAAATATCAGCGCGGATTCGCCTCTTGCGATTACCTACTACTGTACCCGACGAGATTCTGCACGCTAATGGACGGGCTGGTCAAGTCGTGTCATTACTTCGACAACTTCGTCGTGCTGAATGAGGCCGTCAAGATCTTGAAACGACATTCGCCTACCGCGAGAAATCCGGTAGACGCGCTGACTCAAGTATATTACGCGCACGAGAGCGTCATAGAATGCGTGCAAGAAGTGTTTATGATTCTCAATGCCACCGTAAAGGTCTCTTACAAGATAGAATTCTCGATGAAGCGAGTCACCCCGAGATGGTTCGAATTGGCCGTAGTCCACGAGTCTACGTCCAACCCGCCCGACATGCTGCCGCATTACCTCCTAACGCTAACCGTAACGGTAACTCTGGCCATATTCAAACGATTCGGAAATAAATACGAGAATGCCGATAGGTACATTTATACGCTGACTACGCCCAATACCATCTTGCCGCCCGGATCATCTTCCTTCGATTCATCATCATTACCACCACCACCTACACCTCCCCCTTACCAGCGTAAGAGCATGACCAAGGTCTGCCATAGAGTGCTGACTGATACCGAAAAGCTAGATAGGATGCTACTCAAGACTAACAAACGGCCTTATCCCGGTAGTAGTAGTGATGATGGTGGTGGTGAAGCTAAACGGTGTAAGCGGCAGCATACCCAGATATTCTATAGAACTAACGATAACACGATCACCTCGTTCGCGTCTACCGACTCTCAACCCGCCTCCTCCCACTCTCGTCACCACACTAAATCTAAACCGCTACCTAAACGACGCAGCGACGACAAGTGGAGGAGAACTAGGATCCGATTCCGCGTCGTAACGAGGGCTAAATATACTAGAAACGCTTACATTCACGGACTAGATTCGTACGGCATTAAGAGCATGATAGTGAAGAAGTCGGACAACGCGGTCTATCACATTAACAATCACGTAGTGCACGCCAAGCTCCTAATCAAGGATAACGCCAAATTCGTCAACATCTACAAGGAGAAGAGCCTGGTGAAGGGTAGGCTGATTAAGACGGATAACATGACCGTCTCCATCTATAAGAACATGAAGGGTAGGAAGGGCTCCCTGAACGAGCTGATTATCAGCATCAACGTGTCGGGTTACGCGGATCTGCTCCGAATATGTCTACTGAATCTCAAGCGAATGGGTGGCCCGTACTTCGTGCTGACGGGTCAATTGAAGGTCTCGTATACCTGCGCTACGAATCGGTCGTCTATGGTGTCGCACTCTAACGTGTTCAGCTTCAGACCTAAATTGAAGGAGACGAACTACCTGACGTTCCGTAAAATAGAAAACTTCCCGGTCATGCAGATGCTCTCCATAGAGGAAGGTAAGGCCGTGCTGATTCATAAAGGCTGTATGCTGTCTAGGTGTAGGGACAATAGGAGCATGAACTCGTCGGCTAAACGATTACTATCCGATGGCTACGAGGAGAACTGTTCGTGCGCTTCGGTAGAATCGGACGATCCTCCCCCTACCGCATCATCATCTACATCTACGGGTGGTGAGGTGAACGGGCTGTGTCGGTGCGTAGAGCGATGCTGCGAAGATGTACGGTTGAAAGTCGCCTCCACGTGTTTGGCTCACATTCGAGAGGTGGCCGAGAGACCCATGCCCGAATGGTGGTCGGAGACTACCTTCAATTTGGAACGGGCCAGGGGAGAGCTGATAATTACCACCATAGACGCCGGAGTTAAGCTGAGCGTAGTGGGCTCGGCTAGAGGCCGTCAGACCGCCTCTCTTATTACCAAGCTAATGTCTAGCGATAAGTACGTTATACTATCTAGGTATCTGGTATCTCAGAACGACACTTTTTCCCTAATCAAACCCACTACTATAAACGGCAGTAACCCCCAGAGGAGTCAGCTCCCGCTATCCTACTCTAGCAAGAAGAACGAATTAGAATCGGCGGCCATCATATATAGACCCGACTTCTTTAAGCGGTTAGAGGACATCTTCGGCTCGGACGTGAGCACGAACAAGTCCAAGTCGATTATGAAGAATAAAGGGTCGTGTAATTTGTTCGTTAAACTTCCGAACGTGTCTAATGTAGTATTTAATTCTCCGGAATACGGCAAGTACATCGCCAACTTGACTTCTTGCATTAGGAATTTACACGGCGAACGGTGGGTCGAGAAATTCCCCGACACCCACGCCTTATTCAGGGAAATAACGCGAGCCAGAAGGGTCTGAGTGGGTGGTTGGGGTCACGATCCAGTCGGGCAGAGCCTCCGGCCACGACTGCTCTTTCTTACCACTCACCTACACACATCAGAATGTCGTTATCTATCAAGCGTTAATCCTCGAGCGGGGCGTTAATTTCTAGAGCCTCACGTCATCCCGCAGATAAGCGGTCAAACCGAGGTCACGCGACACTTCAATTCTAACCACCGAACCGAACCGTCAATATAATATATCCCCCCCTCCCCCTATTTATATATCTTATCCAGCAATTATGGATACGGACGGCGCTCCTAATGAATCGCCAGCTTCTGAATCGCCAGCTTCGCCGTCAGCACCACCACCACCTACGTTGCGGGAGGGGCTAGATGAGACGAATGTCGGGTTAGCCCAACTGCAGCGGATAGCGGTCGACTGTTTAAAGCGAAGATACTTAGATGACCGGAATGATACTAGCGTGTCTAGCTCCGATTCGGAAGACGAGGATGATGATGATAATGGGGGACGGACTGATACTGATACTGATGAGGAGGAGGAGGAGCGTTCGGATAATGATGATGTGACGGTGCCTCAGTCATCTCAGAACGAAGGGGGAGAGGAGGAGGAGAAGGAGGAGGATATGGTCGAGGTACAGGATGTTAGCTCTCAGACTACTACTATGGATGAAGGGGCGGTGGGTGGAATCGCAATAGGCAGGTTCTCGCCACCACCAATATCGCCGCAGCAGTCCGGCGGTACGCATTTGAACACGGTGCGAGAGGGAGCTAATGTTACGCTGTGTATTGGCAGTATCTACGGACGTGATGATGATACCCGATCACCACCACCACAGCGACAGTCCGAATCACCGCCACCACCACTAGTTGGCGGAGGAGGAGATGAGGAGGAGGACGAGGGAGATGGTGATTACAAACCGCGTAAAAAAAAGCAAGCCATAAACTGGGCCGAGATCGACGGGTTAGAATCGGAAGTACCGGATGACTCTTCTTACGTTCATCACAGCCCATGTGTCGGAGTCGGAACGTACGACAGAAGAAAATCTGCCCGACTGCACAACAAACAGAAGGGAGGGGACAATTGATGATATCGTTTTTGTTTTTTTGTGTATTATTTATGTGCTGACCAAATGTATGTTGTTGTATATGTATGTTGATATTCACCACCACTCGATAATAATAAAAACGAATGAATTGACCAAACTATCTCCGAATTACTACCTTCCCCCCATACCCCCCCCACACCGACGTAAATCTAAGCTACTACTATGCCTTGGACTCCGGGTCTTCCCGTTAAACAGCGAACGCAAAGATCGTACGGGTTCCTAACCGGGGTTACGTACAGACCGCAAGATGACTATAACGAAATATATGTCGGTGTACAGCGGGGTGGTGGTTACGAAAAAGAAGGATCATCTAGTCTTCCTCATCCTCCTACCTTCCTCTCCCTCCCCTTCATCCCCGAGGTGACGGCGGCTGCTGATTCGGGTGTCGATTCGGACGATGTACCATCGTCATCGTCCGAATTTCCACCACCGCCATCACTGCCACCACCCTTATCGGAGGATGAGGATGGGGAGAGAGAAACCCTTCGTACGATTAACGAAAATTGTAAAGCTCAAGCGCTCTTATTGTCGCAGCAGAATGACGAATTGAAAGTCGCGAATGCCGATTTAGTCAATACGAATGGTACTTTACTCTTCCAAATCGACCGTCTTCAGAATGCGCGAGACGACGCCGAAATTCGGCTACAAGCCCTCCTGGACGCGGATCTCCTAGACTTAAATGGCGTTCCATTTCAGCCTCCGCCTCTTATACCACCGATCGGTGGTAGTGGCTTCGTTACGCAGGCGGCGTACGACGATCTGAAGCGAATCTGCGAATCCGAACGTAAGGAGTGCGAGCAGATGAAGGGAGAATGCGACTTGATAAAAGCGCGGTTGCTGACCGTGGAGTCGGAACTCAAGATGATCAGGGATAACGAAGAACAAGATCGGCAATTAGCGGCCTTAAAGGATCTTCCGATTCTTCAGCCTGAGGTGACGGCTGCGGTGACTCTCACTCCTACTCCTCCCCCTCAGCCTGAGGTGGACATAAATGGTCTAATCGATCTGATCGCGGATCTCAACGTCGATTCGGACGGTAAGACGGCCGAGGCCGCCCAGGCCGATGCTGCTGCCGATAAGAAGTCGTTGGCCGATATGACCGCGTTAATGAATGCGATGACCACGAAATTAACCGATCAAACGGGCGAGCTAGACGCCAAATCTATTCAGGTCTCGGAACTGGCGAGGCAGATCCAGATGCTGGGGGATAAGGTGGCTCTCCAGGCCAACATGCTAACGGACAAGGACGAAGGCTACCTTAAATTGGAGAAGGATAAGGCGGACGGCGATTCGGCGCACGGCGTGGAGTTGGATCGAATTAACGAGAACTTCCGACTCGAGAAGGAGGCGCTCGAGGCGAGGGTGTACGCGTTAACCAGAACCTCCGAGCTGGCCGCCATCACCGCGACGGCTCCCTTAGCCGCTCAGCTAGAATTGAAAACTACAGAAATAGCCGAGCTGAACGCCAGATTGAAGAGCCGAAGGAGGAAACGCCAAGGAGGAAGCTCCAAGGCTAGTAGTAGTAGCTCCGGGAGCGAGGTATTCGCCTTAGCTCTCTCCGAAATCCCCGCCGGGGTTAGCGAAAGTCAGAATTCGGACGAGGGATCGGCTACGACCGCGAACGAGTTACGCGCCTTAGTGTCCGACTTAACTGCAAAAAACGCGCAAATGGGCGATGAATTGGCCAGAGCGCTAGTAGACTTAACGACTCAGGACCTCGATCTCCAGGCTATGACCACGCGGGTCTCCGGATTAGCTTTGGATATAGAGGCGCTGGAAGCGACTAATACCGCGCTGAACGAGTTCAACGAGGAATTGTCGCGGAAAAACATGGAGTTGACGGATCAGCTCTTACTGACGCAACAGCTAGTCACGGACGCGGAGGGCACGATTCGGAACCAATTAGACGAGGGAAAGAGTAAATACGAGGCTATAAACGTCAGAAACATTGCCCTGAGCGGCGAGATAGCTAAGGTCACCGACGAGAACAACGCGCTGAAGGAGAATAACCGTAGGATGGTCGAACAGATTCGCGAGAACTCGAATCAGCCCGATCTCGTCAGCGTAGTTACGGCGCAGACTGCCGAAATCGAGAAGCAGAGAGATAGTAACCGTATTCTGCAGGAGGCCACGAATCAGCTGGCCTTAGAGCTGGCGAAGGAGAAGGAGCTGACTGATCGGCTGAACAGCAAAGTCTCCGTGGCGACTGCGGTTAACCAGAGTCGGTACGCGGACCATATGAAACAGCTAGAGGAAATGACTAGTAAGCACGAGGAGCAGATGAAAGCTAATATTGTACTGGCTGGGGAGAGGGCCGAGTCCACGGACGTTCTAGAGAGGCTGAATAACGAGAATGCCAATCTCGCGTCCAAACTCAAGAATAAAAGCGGCGACCTAGTCAAGTCGAAGGAAGAGATCGCGAAAATGACGGAGGCGAACGCTAAGCTCGGGTCGGAACTCGAGGAAACGAAGGTTCGGGCGAAAGAAGAGTCGGCCGAGCTGAACGCGTTAGTGACGGAAAAGGACGGGGCCATAAAGCAATTGAAATTCGACAATCAGACCGCGGTCACCCAGACCAAATCGGCTAACAAGAAGATCACTCAGATTAAGGGAGAACTCGAGAAGGTCGGGCGGAGAAGGGACGAGGATATCGCGCGATTGAACGCGGAGAGGAATGCCGACCTCGAAGCGAATACCCTGGCCATTAAGAAGCAGTTCAGCGATATCGTGAATAACGTGTCCAAACGACACGACGAACTCATCGCGCAGACCGCGGTGTTCGCGTCCGAACGAGACGCGGCGGTTACGGCGAAACTACAGGTGGAGGAGGCTCTCACATCCATGACCGCGGGCTACACCACCGTCGCCACGACTAACGAGAATATGCTAAGCGAACTAAATAGGTTGACCAAGGCTAAATTGGAGGCGGAAAAGAATGAATGAATGAATGAGTTGGGTTTAACGGCACTGCGACACTAAAAAGGTCATATAGCGCCAATTAAGTCTAAATGTTAAAAACTAACAATGATAGTATAAAGCAAATATATAAATATGGTACTCGATCAACGAGAATGTATAACTTTGCAAATAAGAAATGCATATTATTCTTTAAATTCCTTAAATTAGATTTTATGATACAGATGAACTTCTTTTAAAAAAGATATGATATTTTCGTAATAAACTGTGTTAAACAGTTGGAACATGGAATCAACATTAAAGTATTTTTGCCTGACTAATGCCAGATCAACACAGTCAATAAGAAAATGTTTTACTGTGAACGG
>JAULCE010310952.1:0-10588 GCA_032359355.1 Macoma nasuta | reverse complement strand
CACAATATATGCACGTAAATATGCCTAGCATAGCATATTACCTTCCGGTATAAAAAAATACCTTCCGGTATAAAAAAACTAGTTCCGTATTGTTATGAATACAAACGTTTGTTTACAAGAGTGTCCCATCTCTCTAAGAAATCAACAGTTTAATATTTCGATATTAAGGTATTAGATGCCTTATTGCCACATTTCATATCTTGCCACTGGACGGTAAGATTTTAATGAAACTTTGCCACTTTAAAGACATTCAGAAATAAACATGTTCCACCAAGAGTTTTTTTTAAGTTTCATTAAATTTGGGGGAGATAATCTGTATTTAAGTTACCATTGAAGCCTATGGGGAATATACATTTTTTGTCATTATGAGAAACTGAATTTGATATTCGAAAAAAACTCATGGTAGAAAGCTGCATAAGACGATTCTGTTTAAAATTTCAGAAATAAATCTACACTGCCCTAAAGGAAAAAGGAGAAAATTACGTTTTTTAGGTTTTCAGGGGAGATAACTCATGAAAACAAAATTATCATGGGGAGGTAATCTAAAGAACTTCTGTCTTTATATAACCAGTCAATTTGCTCCGTGGATTTCCATTACTTGACATTTTTAAAGCCAACATTGTCAAGTTATATGTTTGTTTTTTGCTGAATTGATGGCTATTAGGCATCTAATACCTTAAGCAGTCAACCATGTATCGTTGGAAAGAGTCACGGATTCGACAGTAATATTTTGTATAGTCTATGCATGCATTAAAGGCAATCAATCTGTTTTTGCGATTTTGAAGGATAATATGGCTTTAAATCCTAATTTCTCATCCAAACACTATGTTGTGATCATACATTAGAATCGTCTGTCTAACATAGAGTTTGGTAGAGAAATGTCAAAACAGATCGAAACATATTTAAGATAAACACGCTTATCTGAAGTCCTAGTATATATGTTTTGACTCAGTGATTTTGTGAGGTCAGTGATTTTTTACTGTATTTTCTTCACACAAATGCTAATTGAATTTCGTATAACTGAGAAGATCAGTGGGGGTAATAATCTTATGTCTTCGATGCTGGCTAAAACCTTGCTCACGTGATACTATTTAGATTCAAATTACGTTAAATGTCAATAAAATCATGTTGCTTTTAAGACCGCATGTCAGCTGTCAGATTAAAGTTCCTTAAAACAGCAAAGCTGCTGAAGGCAATTCTAAAATAATTAAATTGTTATTTTTTCTTCAATTTGTTATCCTGCTGATCGCGACCAAAACAACTCGGATCCAGACATATGTTGTATCACTCGATGCCTAATTAGGATCCAAGTGGTTTTACTCTCAGACGATAGTGTCTGGATCTTCATCGGGAGCCTAAACGGAATCCAAAACTAAAGTTGGCGTAAACTTCAGTAGATGGAACTTTTGATCGTTGAAAGAGAGTTCCATTTCCTTGAAATTATAATCAGATTACTTCTAATATATCTTCATCTAGGTATATGTCTATTATTCAGAAACCGGATGCTTGAGAGACAAAGCTTTTACGCTTTCATCTAAGGTGGCGCTATATTACCTTTTAAGTGTCGCAGTGCCGTTAAACCCAACTCAATCAATCAATCTTATTGACACTGACGGAACACAATTAAAATGAGATCTAATCATACAAACCTCCGACACTATTTAAATTCTTTACTCTACACAATCGCATTTTTGCGCCGCTGTAGCAGATGGCTACTGATAACTTTAGGGGAAATAAAGCATTTGCTCGTAACGAGAAAATGCTCAATTTTCCACAATCTTTTGAAAAAAATAACAAAAATATTTCGTCTAGATATTCATCAGTTACATAGCGTGTGGTGTAAATGGTCAACTATCCAAATTGAAATACACGTAATTATGTTATATCGTAGTGACTATATCATTTTCTTTTATTTTAATTGTCATATCTATTCGATCTACTCGCAGCTTCATTCCACCTTTTCACTAATCTATTTATCCTATTAGATTTTCTCAAGATTTCAGTGTTTTCAATGTATTAAAATCAAGTCGTATATACCATTAAAGACGGATTTTAAAGCAATGTACATAAAAATGAGTGTGCAATCTTTGATCATTTTCAATTTCCTTTCTGCAGATCCTACCAGTTCCCTATCAAAAGATTCTGTATATCTGACACGTAATTCAAATGGTTTATTTTCCATAAAATTCAAATAAACTTTTATTGGCTATGTTTCACTTCCCTTCTAAAGCTAATACATTGCTCTCTTTTATATGTTCAACTTCAGATACCAACCTTAAGTTTAATGCAGTTGCATAATGAAATTTATGATATTTAAAGACATGTATGCTCATGCGAACCCATCGTTCTTAATGCGAATTATGCTAGCATGCCATGTTGCAGTTTTTACAGCCGAATATATTTCAAACATTTAGAATTTGCACAAGGTAGACTGAGATTAATTCGATGTTTGAAATTAGGCATCCAGTCACAATATAACGTTTTAACTATTGTTTTATTCGTTCTAACTCTGTCTCTTTAAACTTCCTTTAATTATAGGAAACATCGCCCTTCAGTTACTGTAACTTTAATTATCAATATACTACATGTACTTTCAAGTTCACTTCACTGCCGACTTATAGTCAATTATAAGGCACGTCAAAACGTCGCCCCGTACTTCATTCTCAGTGTTGTTATATTTTCTGGTCCCTCCAGATCATGAATTTCCACACTTTTAGTTTTGAAAATTAAACATCGCTTAAGCCGGTGCTAGGGGACGTGAGTAGTGTTACATATTTAATAACTACTCATGTACAGACTCAATAAAACCGAGTCTGCAATTTTCTTTATATAAATTGTCTTTTTTGTTTTTGAATGATCTTCCTTTCACAGAATTTATGACTATCACTGTACTGTGATGACCACCGTATCCCAGGAAAATCACCAACGTATCTCCTTAGTCGGTCACCAACGTTTCCGGATAATGGGACGGCTGCCAACATGCACTGCCCAGAACTCTCTCAGAATAGGCGTTACCAGCGCGTATATGTCCCCGGCAGATTAGTACAGCCCATGTAGCGACTTCTGAATGCCTGCCTTTTGCTTCCAAGTAAGAACGGCTGCAACAATATAATCGGCATAACTGATTTGTCGTAACAAACACTGGACAAACAATAAACTATATCAACCAAGTGCTTAGCATAAACAAATATACACTATTATTCTACCAGTCACGTGCTACACAAACGTAAATGTTATTCAGATCCATACCCGAGGTAAACTGCGAAAACAGCATGCCATATCAATAACTGCCGCGCACAACATCAGCTATGCTACCCGGTGCGATGATATACAGTGAAACTACACGCTCGCCGTTACCGGTACGCCATAGTGAATTTATTGCATTTGCATAACGCATCATCATTCATGTGTGTGACATTGCCTATGCCTAAAGACTCATGAAAGCCTCTCTAAACCGCACACTCTATACATCGGAAATATGGCTAAATTGTGATTTAAAAGTCAGGTTAGAGCTATATGTAAGCTGGAAGTAATACTATGGGAGCTCTCTGTATTACGTTCAGTCTTCATGAAACAGTCATCTGCATTCACATCAAATAGGTCTTTGTTTATAAGTGTCCGGTTTAGAGAGTTTTTACTGTATATCAACTTATTATGAGCTTGCATATTTCCAATTCAAGTCAACACCAATGCTATCAGTACGCCTTAGTCAACCACAACCCTACGCCATGTTTTAACCGCAACAGATCCGGAGCAGAATTGTAGCAGAACCGGTAAATAGGTTAAATTAATAAATTGTATACAGTAACAGTGTTGTTGATAGGGCATTAAAAAGAGAAATGCAAGGATAAATTATTTTCTGCACTTTTGCGTTTTAGCTATCACTATCAGAACAATACTCTGTGTAAAATGAGATTTGGTGTACCATCACATAATATTATACTTTATCAATACTGTGTCTTGTTAACTGTTAGTTGACATATTTATGTAAACATGAATTATCTATTACCACGGTTCGTATTTGAGACACCTAATGAAACTTATTAGGTTTTCAAATACTCCTTAACTTCATAAAAACTGTGCACATTGTACACGTTTAAACAAAAATGAGGTCAGAAATGTTCTCTTTAATTTGTCCTAAGGTTACGAAATTCTACGGAGCTTACGGAAATATGATGTCAATATGAAAGAGATATATACATAATTAGTGAGCGTACTACTAAGAGATACATATGCGCCCTACTCGGTCAGATACGGCGACAGTGCCTAACTGTTAGGGTAAGGTTCTAGCTATGATAATGGTTGCATAAGCAAGACTGAGACATCCACTCTACAATAAGGAAGCTTCAACCAGCTATATACCATTACACAACAATTTCTACAGCAATCTGAAACGGGTAGGAAAATTTCCATTTGGGCTAGTGTTATACACATTTAAATATAGGCATTAACACAATACGGAAACTAACTACATTGAAACCAGTGGTGTCGGAACCGTTTCGGAGGCGAAACGAGTCTGTCGAGTCTTTAACCATGTATGGGAGATATGGCGCACGATCCGGTTCGAAACTCTATACAAACGCATGATAGATTTTAAAAAGCGAATCACGTGGTTTCTCAGAGTTTGGAAACCGCTAAAATCGACCATTTAATGAATTGCAGTACTGTATATAGGTTTGCCTTTTTTGACACACGCTGTATGTCATTATTGAAGACACTTACAAGTTCGCATATTAAACTCATTGAATCAATCTAATGAGACGTTGGATGTTTATACCGGCGACGTTGCCTATCTGTGAAATAATGAGACATAAAAAGAAGCAGAAACATGATTTCACCAATATCATCTAGATATCACGCACATCCAATTACGGTAGCGAGTGTAAACATTTTCTGTGTGTAATTTAGACAGAATGGAAAATATCCTGAGGCAGAAGCTAGCTATTTACTGTCTGTCAGGGGAAAAACATGTTTTAGCACTACGAGCAGCTGAAATTGTCTTTAGTTAATACATTCGTCTGGTGTATTCTTTCACTTCCTTAAGGTATTTATAATATAACTCTTTCGCCGACGTCATTGCCTCAATGTGCCGTTTAAAATAACACAGTCCTAGATAAGATGATGCTTTAAAAGGCGGCGTCTGATCAGGGACTTCACTTGTTTTTCAGCACATTTTATTCCCGTGTAAACAGTTTCGGAATACACCAAGCTTTCTTCATCGTCTCTGTGATTTATTTCGTTAAAATATTTTATCTAAAACTAGTCACAACTGACCCTTTAAAATCTAGCGCCATTAGGATTATTCCGTGCCAGACTGCTTAGGACCGGTTCAGAAACCAATTTACTCAGTATCTGATCCGGATCGAATACGTTGAAATAGTGTCTTTATGGTCGTAATTAGAAGGAAGATTGATATGAGTTTCGCTGTACAGTATCCATCCTTGGGTTATTGCATACAGTGTAGAACATGGTCAGACGCTGCGAATCAAAAACTACAGTGATTGTTACACTTGTCCACAACGACTACTATATGAGGAAGCAAAGTGTTGTCTCAAATGGATGAGAATCTAGCCAGAAGACATACTTGTAACATATTGACCGCTCAGAATATACAATGTTTGTAACGTCGCAAGGTTGAAATTCGCACTTCGTCGCCGATGAAGATTTGTTTCTGAACGAACATAAAGTAAGAGATTAAACTTAAATTCCCTTACTCATACTCGTAGGTTTATTCAATTTCCAACAGGCCTCTGACTTTGTGAGCATTGTGATTACACAGAGTATTGCAGAGTATTGTCATGAACATTTCTAACTACATGTGTTCGATATTTTATATCTAATCATCCATTGGCTCTCACCAGTTTGTATTTCCCCTTGGGAACCTGTAACATTCTATTGAGTGTTTGCTTAACAATTTCCATCACCTACCGTTCTAGGCACGGATAATTTGGAGGCAAAAATAATATAACAGCGATAAGCAGGGGAGTCCTAACTACCGGTTTGAACATTGACCTCAAGTACCAATATCCAATATGAGAGGAAATGAATATATAAACGCCATTCTGCAATTTCCAACCTTAAGGCGTTTACGAAACTGTAGACCTTAAGTAACTGACATGAGGAAATATTGCGGTTCGGTTGCATACAGTGCAGACCAAAATCAGACGTTAGAGATCTGGCGGCTGGCCTGGGTCAACACTGTGTGCGGGTTCTTTAGAAATCACACAGCGGCGTTCACATAGATATAATGCTATTGCATGAATTCATTATCGCAAGTTAATTCCCTTCATACTTCCTTCAAATATTATTTTTGCATGTCTTGGAGTGGGGCTATCGGTTTCTTGTCACTTGTATTTGCGCGTGACTGTAATTGACGCTAATGACCAGCATCATGGTAAAGGTCAATCGAGAATGGCGAAGATCAAAATCAAACTATGCGAATCCGAACAATATATAGCCTTGATTGTCCTAACCCATTTTCAGACTTTGACAAAAGAATGACCACCAGAATGGTCATATTAGAGTCTCGAGTTTGAGAACGCAATGGTGAATCACAACTCTGGTCGTTTTACAAAGTAGTTTCTAAACGCGAGGGATTGAATACAAAGGTATGAACAATTCCCTATTAGTGCGACTGCTTTATTTGGATAAAGGATACCTGTAAATAGTTCAGAAAGATTTGTAGACACGTTTAATTGATTATAATAAATATGTGTGTGATGTTATAATGCCCGGCCAGAAATGTGTCAGAGGTCGTTTGTTCCGAATTAACTGTCGACACGTATCGAACAACACGTTGTAGGCATAGTTTCCTTCAAATATCTCATTAACCCCAAATAAAATGGTCGTGAAAGAAGACGTGACTTATGAGATATAGGAAAAGGAGGACGGGAATTGAAGAGTTTGACACTTTACACCATATGTTATTTCAGACTCATTCACAAGGATAGGATTTAGGAGAAAAAAACCCACTGATTTTGAATGACTTCAACATTCTGAAAACAGGTGGATTTGCTCATCATGAGCAAATGCTGTAACTACTACAATATTTTCAAAAGTCATATTCTACAGATGCGTCAAATGATGTAAGCTTTAATGGAAAAGGAGAAGAAGAATGAAAACGAATGAGCAAAATTGAAAAGGGGAAGAAAACTGGAAGAGGAGGAGAAGAATGGAAAGGAGGAGAATAATGGAAAAGGAGAAGAAGAATGGAAAAGGAGGGGAATAATTGAAAATAAAAAGATAATAAGGAGAAGAAAAAAAAGGATGAGAAAAATGGAAAAGGAGGAAAAGAATGGAAAAGGCTAAGAAAAACGGAAAAGGAGGGAAATAATTGAAAGGAGAAGAAAAATGGAAACAGAAGAGAAAAATGGAATAGGATAAGAGGAATTGAACATGAGAATAATAATGTATAAGGAGAAGAAGAAATGAAAAGGAGGAGAAAAAAGTTAAATAGAGGAAGAATTAAAAAGGAAGAGGAATGGAACATGATAATGATAAGAAGGAGAAGGAATGAAAAGGAGGATAAAAATTGACAAGAGGGGATGAATTGAAAAGAATAGGAATGGAACAGGAAACTAATAATGAAAAGGAAGATAAGAATTGAAAAGAAGGAGGAAAAGAAAGGATAAGGAGGAGCAAAATGGAAAAGGATGGAAAAGAATGGAACAGGAGACTGGTAATGGATAAGGATGAGAAGAAATGAAAATAGAAAGAAGAATGGAAACAGAGGGGAAGAATTATAAAAGTTGAGAAGATTGAAAAGAAGGAGGAGAAGAGTGAAAAAGAAGGAGAAGAGTGGAAAAGGAGAAGAATAATTGAAAATAATTGATAAAGCAGAAATGCATCAAACACGCCCTTTAGCGCACCAATCCGCTTTTTAGTGCCTTTTTAACTGTTAACTTTAGAACAAAATGTCAGAAAATTTGCTTATAACTAGCAAACGCTTCATTTTCTACAATTATTTTAATACAATTCAAAAATGGCATTTTTTATTTCGTCTAGATTTCCATATTTTTCATCATATTATTTCCTTGTAGATACGTCTAATTAAAGGTTGATGAGGTACAAGTTAATGCTACAGCTTTCTCTTTCTGCGGTCTAAAAACTTTGCATATACGGGAACGTGAATAGGATAACTAAGCCGAGGTTTCACCGTTGCATTAGGATCGTACTGGGGACAATAAAGCGGAGGATAACTTATAATTAACGTCTCTGTATTTTCACAAGCAAGAAGCTAATGTTGTCTGGACTCCAGAACTGTCACATACGACCAGTATCAACGTCAATTCCAGAGAGTCAGGGTATGGTGCAAGCTTCCACAAATGGATATTTTGGACAGATTAATATATCTTTTAGAGAGAACTTGTTTCAACAGAAGTAAATAAAGGAGCCGTAAATCTCCTAAAGACACATTAGTACGTTTCAGTGCTGAAAAATATGATCAATTTGCGTTTCTATTTTATGATTTTTATCGAATGCGGCTCGACAGCACGTGCTTTTTCAAAATTACTGCATAATGCTATTGGGCAGTCGGTTAACATTTTTATAAAATTTAAACGGAATATAACGAGTTTAAGTTTGAAGCAGACTTGAATTTGAGCAGACGACAAATTTTGTAACTTTGTGATGATACAATTTTTTTCGGGTTTTGCTTTAACTCGCTGCTCGCTCAGTATCGTTTTAATTGAAGTATGGTGCGATTCAAAACTCTCGTAAGTCACATGTTCATATACATGTTCATCATGTTGCGTTTGTGCATTGACAAAACAATTACGCACCCGTGATATTTTGATAAAAAATCAACCTCAACATCAGCGAGGCATATGACGGCAGAGGAAATTCGTCGCCAGCTTAACATTTATCCTGCCACCAAAGAACGTCCGTCGATTTTCGTCCGCATGATTTATTATAACTGTGCTGTCGAAAATAAGTATATTTTTAAAATCAGTGGCGCCGACCTTGACAATCAGGGGTATAATAATAGCCCAAAAAATACCTGTAGGACACTTTGTTGTAAAAATATAATCAACTTAGATTAAAAGGACGTCGATTGAGAAAATAATTTGTGTTATGAAAGCCAAAACATCACTGTGCAACACTTACTGTGTTATAAAAAGAATTAATTACTTATAGTAAGCAGGTGTCGACGCAAAAAATCAGGTGCAAAGTGGCAGCCTGAAAATATCTCGTACAACAGTATCTTTGAAAATAAATTGACATCAAAATTTAGGAGGTGTCGACTTTGAAAAACAGGTGTTTATCATCAGCCCGGAAATCATATTACAACAATAGTTTTGTTACAGAAAATGGAATGAAGATAAGATTGAGAGGCGCCGACCGAAAACATCAGGTGTATAATGGTAGCTAAATAATCACGTGTACAACAGTATTTTTGTTTTAAAAAATATAATTAGCTTTTAATTAAGGGGTGCCACTCCATAAAACCAGGTTATGTTTGCAACCCGAACACTGTTTTGCATCAGTAACTATATTACAGGAAAAACAAAAACTTATAATACGGTGACACGACCAAACAAATCAGGTGTATAATTGCAGCCCAAACATCACTTGTACATTTGTAAGTTTGTTATAAAAACATAATTCACTTAAAATTAAGCGGTGTCGACTCAGATTATCAGGTGTATAATGGTAGCATGTAAATAACTTGTATAACAGTCTCTTTGCTTAATAAATATAATCAACCAAAAAGTATCGGGCATCGACCTAAAAATTATTCAGGTTAAACACAAGGCCCGAAATTATCTGTACATCAGTAACTTAAAGTTAAGGGATGCCGACCCAGAACATCAGTTTATAATGGCAACCGGAAAATATATATTGTACAGCAGTTAATTTATTATATACGTTTTTAACTATAATTTAAATAGCGCCGACTTAGTAAATCGGGTGAATAGTGGAAGACCGAAAATCTCTTATACGACAGTAACTTAGTTAAATGATATGCTTTGGCCAAGCACTCAAATATTTGATTGACCTATCTAAGTTTTCCTTATATCAAAGGATTGAATATTTATTAACATGAGTCATTTGTTTATTAATATTATATTCAAACACTTGTAAAAGCACTGCTTCTAATGGTTTATCAGATTTTGCCTTATCTGTAGAATGCAAGAAAACAAGATAAATACAAGACTGGTAAGCTATTTCGTATTGAGTTCCATTTTGTTAACTTTCATTATATTCAGATTAACCAAAATCTGTCTTAATCTTTGAAAAACCACGGTTCCCCCCATATTCTTTAAGGGAGTTAACTCTTCCAAGCTTAATACACATTGGCTTATTGGTATGAATTTTTCTGACATTACTGATATTATTCCATTTTCAGATTTTCTTGATGCTGTAACTTACAAATGGACTCATTTATGGTGTTGTTAAACAAATTTGGGTCAAGGTACTTGAAATGTTGACAGCATATGTACTTGACGGCTATTCTTAATATAGCGTATATAATAGGCTAGCCACACATTTCCAAGTCTTTCAAATGATATCACAGATGAATGATTATTCAAGATTGACTTTCTTAAGGGCGTTTGCGGCAGTAAGGACGATTTGTTTTCTAAATAAT
>JAULCE010310841.1:0-10588 GCA_032359355.1 Macoma nasuta | reverse complement strand
AGTCAGAATCACCCGAAGTGCGAATTAACTTCGGGTGATTCCGACTTGTAAAAATAGTCCCCACTACCCCGATGCGAGTGTAAAAAGCAATACAATTGCAATATTGGTGCATCTTAAAAGATCAACAACTTAGGATTTCGAGTTATCGAATTTCGAGTTATCGAAAATTCACTGTATATGAAAATTAATGCAAACTTTACGGATTAAAGTGTATATTTCAGGAAAAACAGGTTAGTGGCTAGCTTTCTTTTGTTAACCATTGTATTCTATAACAGGCAAATACGTTGTAGATAAAAAAAGTCAAGCTTGAAAAAGCTGTTTTGTTGTGTGCACATTATTGCATATTTGCTCATATTCACACAGACTGTCCGTATTAGCTAAAACGCATACAGTACAAAAGCTAATATAAGAACCGGAACCGAATCAGGGGCGAATCGAATCGGAGTAATACGGCGACCACACCGGTATAAACATCTCATAAAGCTCATTAATGATGCGTTTGATAAAGCGAACGATTTGGTTTCAGAAAAAAGGTCCATACGCCACATTTAACTGCAACCGAGAATGCAGCAAATCGGTGTGAAACCGATATACCGCCAACTTACATGTAAATAGTCTGCGTCTTCATGATTTAACCCTTTCACTGCCATAGGCGACTCAATTCGATATTGCAAAAAAGTGAAGTCCCGGATCAGACAACGCCTTAGATCAGGGACTTCATTATTTTATAACATAATTTTGTCCGAATTTTAAGGTAGTTCATTGAATTATTTCACTTTTTTTATTTTGTTAAAATATTTTATCCGAAACTAATTACAACCGATAATTTTAAATTTGGCGGCGGAAGGGTTTAACAGTATCATTTTAAATTTAGACCAGCCGCTACGCTTCTGAAACGGAGTTCCAGCGGTATCTCCAAAGGATGCCACCCTTCATTTTAATAGTGCTGATTTGTTCCCACAATTCCGACCACCTGATAACACAGAATTCAATCAAGGGCTAGGTAAGGGGTTCGTGCTAATTCTCCACTGTTTAGAACACCCCCATTTTTCTGTTTGGGGTGAGGGATAAGCATATAAATAAAGAAAAAGAAGGAAAAGAACTACTCACTTGTTACAGTTTTTTTTATTATATTTAATGCCCTTATAGTTATCTTCTAACTGGGACATGCTTTTATCGACGTGATTCTGCTCTATAAGCGCCAAACTATAATAGTCGAATCGACTTAGATTAAATACTTAAATGAAATGATTAAACAAAACTGATCTAGGAATGCGTTATCTTCATTGATTTTAGGCAATATTGTCGAAGTTGGCGCCGTATGGGTTTAGATGCCTTAGGCAATTTTCCAAAACTCAATTTGGTGCAGCATAAACTCACCGTAATTAAGTTGTAATTTAACTTTCAGGTTTATCCGAAAGACATGACAGAATCGAGAAACAATATGAAACTATTCAAGCAAAGTTCAAAGATACGTGGCAAACAATTGTCGGACGGTGACTTTCGCGACCTGGATAGGGGTTGGTCCTGGGTCGTCATGATGGCCAGCTTTGGTGGGTTTTGTGTGATTGGGAGCACCATGTATGCCGTGGGTATCATACACTCCACTCTCCTTGAGAGGTTCCAGGAGAGGGTAACGATTACGTCATGGGCAGGTGCTCTACACAGCGCCCTCATATATGCCGGTGCTACGGACGATAATCTCTAAGTACACTTGATAATCGATTCAGAACAACGGCCGTTTATTGATCCCGAGATACACAGAAATGTTCCATCAATCAAGTACTCATTAATATACAAATAAAAATCACAAACTGTGTAGACTCCGATCATTTCGGTTCTTGAAATGCCCTTGTTCTGGAATCTGCATAGTATACTATATCAAAACATGCCTAGCGTCCACAAACATATACGAACATATATATAGACAAAACAATACGAGAGGTATTATATAAGAGATCTTAGTATGTAGAAACACATATTATAGGTTTTTAATTCATTTGAAACTCTATTCTAAACATTCACATAAGTCTTACTTGCTTACATCTTGCACGTCGATGTATTTTTCAAAATATAATAAATCTATAATAAGGTAGTACAATGCTCATTTAGGAATTTACATAAGGGGTATATTCTCCAAATTTTAAAAATGCGATATTTACATGTAACCAACTTACAACTTGCCTAAAACTATCGATGTTAACACTTATTTTACTATCCGTATCCGTATCTCTTTTAACATAACCATTCAGTGCAACCCATTGTGTAATCATTTCCATCATCTTTAACACCATATAATAATATTTTCTTACAATTCGTGATACGGGCATTTTAGTTATTTTCCACCAAAACTTAACGCAACGCTAATGTGGCAAATACCAAATATATTGACACTTTTTTCAATCATAACATATCGCAATATTGAAGAAAATAACGCAATCTTCGAAAAAATATATCGCTCTAAGATGCGCTGGCTCTTTTTTATATTTCCCCGATATTAACTCTTTGTATACACATTGTTGTGATAGAAGACTTTAATTTACATTCGGTTGTGTTAAAATGTTATCAGTACGAAAGCTGTTACTCTGTCATGTTTAAATTTGAACATGCATGACATATCATTGAGTTTCAAATGTATAATCTTCCTGTCCTAAGAAGCCAACAACAAAATGTATGTAAAAAAGCATAGATATGTATATAATAATACACGCACTTCAACAGAATCGTTCTATATAACAATAGAACATACTTTCTGTACCACCTCCTTTTTGATGTTCAGACTATTCACAAGATTAACACACACACTATAATTAGCAAGCCAAGTAGAAGAGAAAAGAGCGGCTCCGATTAACTGTTTAGTACAGCCTGACAAATTTACACAAAACATTGGTGTGTTTGACTAGTGAAGGTCCCAATCAATTATATGGGGTTGTTTACAATCAAGCTAAAATAATGTGCAAATACAGATTGACTATAAAATATCTAAAATTGAAATATACACAAAGTAAAAAAATACTCTTATGTGGAAACTATAACGATAACTTGCACCTCTGTCAGTCTAGGTCCGCTGACCAGCCTCGTTATAGACCGCATCAGTTGCCGAATGGCCATGGTCCTGTCAGGAATATGCTACGTCATCGGGTACTTCTGCACGGCGTTTGCTCCAAATATAGGTGTGGCCATTTTTACGTGTGGCATCATAGCAGGTAAGCTGGCTCAATCACAACGTGAAACACATTGAGTGTTTTAGTACGTTGGTCCTTTTGGAGTCATTTTCTTTCGGCTACTAGTTTTACTTTAAGATTAAATGCTGAAACGGAAAGGAACGTAGATAAACATAATAACGTTGTTTTTCAAGATCTTATATTACACGGAGAAGTCTCTGTATTACGGTACCAAATTTATTGCAAAATAAACGCCTTTGACAAGACTCTGCCATGAAAACTGCACTTTTTGCAATACCGCATGTAATAGACATTGGCACCAAAACAGTCACAGGCAGTGTTAAAGCTAAGCACTTAACCCTTTCCTTCACATCTACCTTTAGACTTAACCAACAGGAAAGTATCTAATGAAGAGGATTATTAACTTCGCAAACCAAAAGTGTCATTTATTCTTGTATCTAAAACGTAGAAGGTAAATGGAGTAATCGCTCGTTACGAGCAAATGCTTCGTTTTCTATAATGTGTTCAATAGTAGTCTGCGCAAGAAAAACAGGGTTAACACACCTATAACATGTTTAAGATAATTTTCCTTTGAACTAATGCATTGATATATTAAAAACAACTTAAATGTAATTATACCATACTTGCAGTTACATGACTTTTGACAAACATCGATGACTTTTTTTCCAAATCACGTAACTAAGAGTTCTCAAAAATTTTACTAACGTGAATTTAGCCTTTCACTACCATGGGTGACTCAAATCAGCATTGCAAAACCGCAAAAAATCGTCCATGATCAGATGCCAGCTAAATAAATGATTATATCTGTTATTGTTTTCGTTACAATATTTGATATAGAAAACAATTATAACCGACAATTTCAAATATGGCGCCGAAAGGTATAGAAACGACCCAACGATTTTACTTTCGCTTCAGGATTTAGTGGAGCCTTCGGAAATACAGTTTGCATTGTGGTACTAGGACTCAACTTCCGACGATATCAACATATTGCGAACGGCATAGCTCTCTCTGGTGTCGGTGTCGGCATGTTCGCAATGGCGCCTGTAATGCAACTCTCTAGGACTTACTACGGAACTAGCGGTGTCTTCCTCATTCTTGCCGCTATCTCAGCAAACATGGTTACGTTTGGAACGTTATGTTTTCCGAGCGTCCTCGAAATTAGCACTAAACAAAAACGGAAATTGGAGAAACTTAAACAGAAGGAAAAATCATTGCGCTGTGCGGGACTCCGCGGATATGCCAAGGTTTTAAACAAACCGGTGATTTGCCTTTGTTTGTGCATGTTTAACTACTGCCTCGGAACATTTCTTGTTTACCTGCATCTTCCAACGTACGTGGAGTACAAGGGCTTCACCCCTGTTGAAGCCTCGTATTTTGTGTCAGTGTCTGGTATTGCAAATGTGCTTGGTAGAATTTTGACTGGCCTCATCGCAAATCTGAACAAACTCCCAGACATCTCACTATACTCCGGATCTATGGTTATTGTTGCCATAGCAACAATTATTTACCCGTATTACTCTGACCAAATTATTGGAAATATAGTATATTCTGTTATTCTAGGCCTATTTGTAGGCAGTTGTTACGTGCTAATGGGGAAAATTACTGAAACATATATTGGGATTAACTATATGTCGGCTGCCGTAGGACTTCAGTTTTTCTTTGGTGGAGGTGGAGCATTATTTGGTCCAGTTTTAGCAGGTATGTATATGCTCAACATATATCATGTAAACAACGTATCAATGACGTTTCAAACGTTTCTCTGATACGCTCCCGTTCGGTTTCGGTTAAATATTGTCTACAAAACGGTTCAAAACTCTGTGTAACAACATGATTCGCCGTACTAGAAAACGCAACATGCGGTTTGTGAGAGTTTTTTATATATACTGTATGTGCGCATTATCTCTCGAAAACGGTTAGCCGATTTGATTCTTCTTCGATTCCGTACCGGTTCGCTTCCATTTTCAATTTAATTAGTTTCTGTAGTGTAACAACAGTCAATCGACGTTGTACATTTGGTTGGAAACAATACATAATGAAAGGGACATAAAGCTTAAGAATATATAATTTCACCATTTTTATATTTTAACCATCTCTACAGTTTACAGTTCAAACTTTATCATTGAGTTAGAACATGCTACATCTGCAGCCGTTCAATATTTACAGTATGAAAGAAGATTGACGATTTTAACGAATTTGCACCGATTCACTCCGGTTCGGTTACGGTTATATATTGCATACAAACAGGTTCAAAACATTCAGAAACCACATGATTTGCGTCATAAAGCGCAGCATGTGGTCTTTGAGAGTTTTGAGACGGATTGTAAGCCATATCTTGCGAAAAGGGTCGTGCCGATTCAATTTGCCTTCGATTCGTTTCCGGTACGGTTCCAGTTTCAATTTAATTAGTTTCAGAGTGTCGAAGGTGTGTAACACCCGACCTCGTTCCAAAGACATCTTTGTTCGCCTGTTATAGCGTTGTCAAAACGCTGGCAATATTAGTTGCTGGGGCTGCATCCTTTGCAAAGGCAATATTCCTTAATTTCAGTGGTGGTGAGGTGGTCTAATGGTAAAACGTTGGACTACTCATACACTGTCCGGGGTTCAATCCCTGTTCTAGGCTGGAAATTCCGGAAATGTTTATCAGTGTGTCCTACCCACACGGAGGCCAAATAACTGTCTGTGATTATTTACTTTCCGGTATGATTAGCCAATAGCCAAATTGACCTTAATCCGAGCCTCCTCTGTCCCTAAACCAGTCCTTTTTTACGATTTTTGACATTTTATGTAGCTGGTTAGGGTCAGAGGAACTCCTATAGTAAACACCCGGGGATTTCCTATCCCTTGAAAACAATACATCTACATTTATGCAAAAACTAATTGGATTAACATTTCAAACTAAGATATATATTATCAATGTAACTATTAACCTATCTTCACCGAAACATTTGTTTTGTCGACCATTATAACGTTGTAACGGTCAATCCTTTTCAGAGTAAATTATAAAAACAAATTCCTTCATGTACATATGTATTTAGGTCAACACATCTGCTGTCACGCGACCACAACGTACTGAAGGTTTACAAAAAAAAAAATTTCAGTTCAGATAGGTGAATAAAAATATTGATAATAGATATATAAGCTTAAAATATTAATCCAATGATTTTTTTATATATTTACATACATATTGATTTAAGTTCCTCTCCCGTGAGGACATCCCAGGGTTTTACTATCGGAGTTCCTCTGACCCTAACCAGCAACATGAAATATCAAAAATCGTAAAAAGGGCTGGTTTAGGGGCAGAGAAGGCTCGGATTATATTGAACTATGACAAGACTTGTCTCAATGAGTCCGAAAGAGCCTAAACAACGATAATATAGATGGGTGTCAGAGACGCGTAGTCGCGTACACATACGTTGGTCAGGATCAAGATAAAACGACAATAAAGATTCCTTCATTTCCACTCAAACCTTTCGGCTTACAGTACGGAAACTAATTAAACTAACACTGGAATCGAACCGTTCCGTGAATATGGCATACGAACCGATTCAAAACTCATTATAAAGCGTATCTTGTGGTTTCTTAGAGTGTTGAACCGGTCTGTACGCAATACTAAATGCAAACGAACTGGAGCGAATTTGAGCGAAACCGGCAAAATTGTCAATAAATTAGTTTCAGTACTGTTTAATCGTTTAGTTTTGTTGTAATTTCAGGTATAATTGTTGATTCCAGAGGTTCATACGACCAGTCTCTCATTGTTGCCGGTAAGTTAAAGTTGATAGAAAGGTCTTGCAGGACACACCACATACAACACAAAACAGCCACCCAATCAGCACAGTCACAATTTGAATAACCCTTTTTCTATTAGATATCTGTTCAAGAATTCGCCTACTGTGATTTTTTTTATTAACCGATTGTTTGCAGTTCCAAACAAAACAGGACATTTTATTAAAGTAGTCAAAAGTATAAACAATCAGTATTAAAATATTCCGTAAACAAACTGAGTAGACCTTGATCAGAAGCTCCTGCAGGAGCTGTCTGCTCTGGGTCTATCCAGTTTGGAAAGGCCTAAAAGGCGTTTTTATGAAGGTGTAAAAAACTCCGTAATGTTGAAGTCGATTGAATATTTTTATTTTCGTTCGGATTTCCCGCAGTTCGAATATAATTCGAACTTCGGGTAATTCGAACAATTGACAATAGTCTACCAACGTTGACACACACTCTCAAAGCAACACCCAACGTTTAGTCTTGATATTTGGTTCGATATCTAAAGCATGAAGTTGACTTAATCGTGTTTTTGATAATATGATTTATATATGCTACAAATTATGTTTATCAATTTACCGACCGATTCTTACTAAGACTCGAGACTTTATAATGAGTCTCAGCTTCTGATTAGAAGACACTGGGCCCTTTTTGAGTCTCAAGTCCAAGAAAACGGTTAAAGAATTCAAGGTCAGGCGTCACGTCTTGTGTAATGTACTGTCAGTGTTTCACTATTTGCCACTGATTAACGTACAATTACCGCTACAGTGGGTAAACTTAACAAAATGAAACCGGAATCTGAACCAAGCCGGATCGGATCGGAGGCGAATCGAGTCGTTATAACCGTTATCATTGGTTATAGCGTATACACCGGTTCGATAACAAATAATGTGGTTTGTGAGAGTTTAGAAGATTTAGAGATTTTAGGATTAACGAATAAACTGTTTACCCCTTAAATGCTGATTTTGAAAATTATACATCATTTTTTAAACTTCTACTTTTGATGGTAAATTTCTAGAAATTTAAAATATTGCAAGCAGTGTAGAACCTGATCAGATGGCTCCTACAGGAGCCCTCTGATCTGGATCTACACTGTTTGCGATTGATATATGCAATCAGCAAAACTTTTCCGGATATCGAGATTTCCTGGATTCTAGATAAATGAGACATCACTGTATATCATTTCTTGTTTCGGGTTCTTTTATAATGTTGTCATCTATACTTGGAGTAGCCTCGCACTGTTTCTACAGGCGCTCATCTCAAAGGACATCTGAATTTTCAGACAAAGACGTTGTCGTAGAAACATCGCAAAATGATAACTCTGTATTTACGCTTGACAGCGGAGACACCAGTTGAAACAATCATCTGTGAATACCAACTGCTCAAATCATTGTCATCTTTATATGTAAACCTTTCAATCAACATGATATTTAAGACACATTCACATTAAAAGTATGGGGTGAATAGGACAATGGAAAGAAAGGGGAACTAGCTATATAGGGGCGTCAAAAGGTGACGAGGACTACTTAAACATTAAGTCGAACTAATGCTCAACAGTAATGGCTGTTTCAAGAAACGGATAGAGGCGATGCCATACTGCGACAGCCCCGTTGAGACCAAGGGCAAAACTCTACATCATCATAAGCAGGTTATGCACCTTACAGCATCAGTGTAAAGGTTTTCTTGAAAGACACGTAAGAATGAAAATGTCTTTGCCACTTTCATTCAATGACAGAAGTTTCTTGGTCGCCAACCAAGACCTACCGCACTGCGTTGTAGACATCCTCTGCTTGTATGTCACTAATATATATATACTATGCATCTTATTCATCATAACATTAACCCTTTCGGTGCCAATTTAAAAAATGGAGGCTGGACTAGTTTCAGATAACATATTTTAGCGTAATAAATCACAGAGACTATTAAATATGTTTTGGTTATTCCGAAACGGTTTATATGGAACTCAAATTTGTTGCAAAATAGTGAAGTCCAAGATCAGACGCCGCCTTATAAGGCGGCGTCTAATCTGGGACTGCACTATTTTCAACGGCGCATTAAGGCGATTTCGGCGGTGAAAGAGTTAAATGAGTTAGGGTTCCCTTTCTGTTATGAGATTGAGACATATAAATTGTCAGATGCTGCACCGCGACGATGCTACAGATGTCCACACTCAATGGTGGATATCTTAAAGTTTCACACATGACCACCCCTGAAACTGTTTCATACATGGATTCAGAACCAATTGTTACATAAAAATGTGTCACAAGTTTATTGACGTGCTATTGTCTGTGTTATAGTTTCAAATTCGATAATGTTTTGTATGATTATCTGGCAATGTGTTTTGAAAGCTTTTGAATTTCATTCTGAGATAGTTTTCACCAATACGATTAGGCCCACGTGACCAGATGCTCATATTATTGATGTTCACCATCCTGTATGCTCAAACCCAATGCAATTATCTGATGGATATGTTATGGTAATGGAAATTTTAATATTGAGTGGTTTGGATAATATTGTGAGCATCATAAGCAAATGCTCCATTTTCCACAAGATTTTCACCGGTAATGAACTACAGGTGGTGTGCATTAGGCGTTTATATGAGGTACTCGCGCGGCTGGAATTGAGAGGAGATTACGTCCTACAAATCTATTCAAACTCGTAAACACAGCATGATGAGCTTTATATTGAAAATCATACGGTTTCTGTGAGTAATGTGCCGGATTGTACGCAATATACAACCACAAGCGAATAGGAGCGAAACCGGTTAAATCATCAACCTAATTAGTTTCGGACTGTACCTCAAGCCTATACAAATGTGTACATGTAAAGGGTGCTTAGGGTTAAGGTGAATTCATTAAATTGAAATGGCGACACCAGAAAAAGGTTGACCCTATAACTGAATGACATATGTAAGGATGAGAAAGACAGGTGTGCATGTTTAAATAAGAGCGTTTGAACCTTCATTTCATCAACAAATTATGGTATTTGTAACTCACGTAAGGTTCTTATCACTGTTTTTGACAAGCGTTCAGGTTTCAGCCTGCGAATGTTTGCAAAGTGTGTGATATATTTTAATAATTTTAAAAAATGTGTAATTGTTTTTCAGCCTTAGGCTCAATGAAATTGACATAATTATGAAATGTAAAATTGTTCCTATTTGGCTAGACTGGGTTTTGCCTTTAGCAACTTAGACTTTTTATGATTAATAATTTGCTTCACTTCGTTTTCAAATTAAGTGGTTCACTAAGAATGGACTCCCCGAACCGTTGTGATGTAGCTCAATCAAACGGTATTTCGTTCAAACTGCATTCAAACTTATGGAAAGGTTTTGCAATAATATGTTTAACAAAGATGCCTACATAAAATGTTTTCAGATGTGGCAGTATAGTTTCCTTATGAGATAAATTGTCTCAATATTGTGCAGACAATATTAATGTGGCAGCCATTTTGAAAAGATGCGATCAAATTCGGAATATACATGCGAAGTAGATCTCATTCATAGTATACTCGGTAGATCAAGGACTTATAGTGTACACATTATTGTGCTGTTATCAATGTATAAATACTTCATACAGCATTCGCTGATTGTGTTAAATAAGAGTTCACCTGGAACACGTCAATTTTTTTTTATGTTGCAATTG
>JAULCE010310730.1:0-10589 GCA_032359355.1 Macoma nasuta | reverse complement strand
CTGTTATCGGGATATACGCCAATTAGTGACGAAATACTAAGAAAAAAACACATAAATTTAATTTACGACCAAAGATAGACCAGAGCAGACGGCTATAAGAGTGAGTGTACTTACCTAGGCCTATGAAACCGCCAATCAGAAGCTATGCTTATATCCAAACAAACAGAATAATAACCTTTAATCTTGATTCGAGAATTTATTCTCCACAAAAACAATAACACATTGACATTTATCCATTATAATGCACAGAAGCCACAACCATGCTACAGTTACAGGCCGGGTCAGCTCAGAGTGCAGCTAAGTCAACACGATATTTCGCTAGATTCACGAGAATAAAACTTAGACTGACCTATGCGATGGGCATAGATACACAGCAATTAGACTAAGACAGATGTTAATTATACATGAACACTCCTGACTTTTTCATTTCTTTACCATGAATGTTATTGAAAGGCTTTTAGTGAATGATGCGTTTTATGTTGAATAAAGATTTGTACATTGAGATTGAGTCAACTCTCAGCTCAAGAAATATAGTGAAAGCTGATATTTATCGTAACTGTATGCGCCATTGACATAGTATCTCCAAACTTTTGCCTAATCCAGTCACTAATATGCATTCGTAGTACTCCCGTGTGACATCCAGTAAAACATGACACATTTTAAAGTCGAAAGTGCTATATTACGAACTGCTTTCGACTACCCCTCGGAGGAACTTCCGGTGTAATTAGCAAACGGTACCCTAGTTGCATGCTATAAAGGGGGTTTATCATTGATACTCTTTGATGACATTGCAGCTTACCTTCTTAATAAATACATTAGTTTGAAACGTTTGTCTGTACTTATCAGGACCAGAGAACTGGTGAAAGTATTTCAAATTAATTATGAAATATTTACCACGGTCGCTAGCTTAACACTAGCATTCATACATGTTTATATGTTTTGTAGTTGCTGTATGCGTTGGGATACCATTGCTGATCGCGGTGATACCGATAATACTATGGAGGATATGGTATTGTATTAAGAGCCATTGCTCATAACTACCTTCATTTTAAACGATTGGTGTGTATTAATAAAGGGGTTGCAATATATTTGCATTTTTCTAGAGGCTCTCGTTTACTTTAAGCAACCGTTTGTTTCATAAATTTGTTTTATCGTGTATAAATATTACGGGATAAAAACGCATTATTTCGATTATCAATTCGTATGACATATTTGTCCAAGCGCATAACCAGTGATTTGCTGTCATTTAAGGACAACACTTCATCGATATCGATTTGTTTTGGTTAGCGACAGCGCTAAATCTGCAAAAAAAAGAGGAGCATGTGTATCTGAGTAATTAAGTCTGTGAAAGGGGTACAATACATTTATTTGCAGTGTTCTTCCACCTGCATATAACGCGAGGTATTTATTGTATAGCATATTCACAGACAAAACAAGAAAGAATTTCAAACTAGCATTGACCAAGAGCAAACAAGGTGCGGCTGTGCTGGTTAATTAACATATTTTTGACAAATTTGAAGTCCCAATTTCAATGGCCTATGGGATATTATGTGGTATGTATCATTAATCATATATATATAAGGCAGATATACTCTAGAACATGCAAGATATAAAGGGTGCAAATATGTTGTAATTGCTGGGTTAGAAAAATGACGTTACTGTTAAATTGTTAGATATATAAAATTATCATATTTAGCAGGATGAAAACAGTAGGTACGAAAGATGATCCAGCATTGCGCCAGGAAAACGATCACAATACTGCGAGTTCTAGACATACTGTCACGAATGACTCATATTCAGACGATGAAGCACGAAACCAGTATTATATCCTTGAACCTGTGAACGAGTATGCTGTGATAAAGGACGTAGATGTCAACGCTACTGTTGATGATGAATGTGATACAACTAAAAATCTGCTTTCAAAAGCCAATATTACATCTGATGATACAGGCAGTGTTAACAACAAGTTGGAAGATCTTACAGCTGACACTTACAACCACACTAACGCAGTGGCTGCAATAGTGGAGGATTCGTATAATAAGGCCACATTTCATGAACAGGATTCAACATACAATTATATCGATATACCGTCTGGTTCCAGAATTGTAAAAATAGCTAACAGTGAATATAACACTCTAACAACTTTTGGTTACAAATAAAATTGCATAGAAGCGACCGATTAAGAGGATGTAGGTCATCCTAACATTGACGACACATACATTAAAGACGATCTCTACAGTTTCGACGTTAAACGTAGGTACATATTAAAGAAGTGATATATCAATTGTAAAACTAACCATGTGTCTTCACAAGGAAAAAATACTCTGAATATTCATTTTACCACCTGATAAGGGTCTTCTTTTACATTATTTTATAGGATAAAATACTACTTATTATGACAAACTGTTGACATATATCCGGTATCTGACGACGTATGCGTCCACACTGTTTACAAAAACAAAGCAAATGTTTCCCCACAGTGTTTCTAAACGTTATTGTTCTAATTTCGGATAGGATAACTTTTGTTAATGAGATAGAGACTTGATTGGGTAAGTCGGATTGAACTGCATATGTTTATGTCTTTATTCTAAAAAAAACATGTGTATGTAGCACTTTACTTTTTTATATCTGATTCTGGTGAAATATTGCTTAAAATTTATTATGTAGAAATATTATCAAATTGGGGAGGTTTAAAGATTTTTAAAAAAACAAAATTGATACATGTATTCCCTTTTTTAACTCTAAAGAAATATTACGCTTATATTTGTTAATGTTTAACTGTTCAATGGTTGAAACTTTGACTATTTTTTCCCCTCTTGTCACCAAAAGTAAGGGTTTTTATATATTTTTAGAAATAAAAAAGGTCACACGTCATATTTTATCAACGCACTAATTTTCATAAAATCTAGATGTTTACCACAAACTCATGAAAATGTAGCGATAGTCTTTAAGTTGAAACCTGAAATGATTTAACCTGTGGTGGGTGCTATATAGGAAACACCTTGTCCGTCCGGTCCACGTAAAAATGCATATTTTCAAGATGTTCATGTGGGCAGTGAGTTGGTAGTACGTGGGTACTATGTGTGTGGCGCACAGGTGCTACGCAGGCAAGACGAGGGGGCGATGCATGCATAGTCCGTGCATAATACATGGTGGTAGCGCATGTGATACGTAGGTGCTACGTGTGTGCCACACGGCGCAGCACTACGCTAGCTTCGTACATCTAAAGGTCGATAATTGTATTTCTTGTCATACAATTTGAGAATGCAGGAAAAAAAATCAATAAATGCTACGTATTACCCACGCACCAGAAACGCGGTTAGCCGTGACGATTCAAAGCAGACCAAACAATTTGCATGTCAAACGTTTCTCCATGTAGGAAAATGAAGGCTGTGTGAAGCGGGGTTACTTGAAATTACGTGCGATGAGCGCGCGGGTCACTCGCGGATGGCCACGTACAACGCCAAGATCTCGACGTAGACACCTCGCTACGCCAATGTTGGTTGAATGTGACGAATGCCTTATCTCCACTAGTAGGATTGACTACCGCGTACAGCAAGACAATGTTTATAACAATAGATACTCCGAAATGAGGGTCACTAGTCCAAATACGGAAGTAGGATTCCGAACGAGCCGATTGTTATATTTGTTCTATTAAAACATATTTGAGACCCATTATTCTCGCCCACTTATATATCTACAATTGTCGCGTTAACAATAAAACAAACTCCAATATGTTCACCGGCAAATATTACTGCGACGCACTCTAATAATTGTGTGTTGCATTGTTGACATCTTTACTATTTAAAGGGATAGCAATCGAAACCAAAATGTTAACACATGCATTCTGTCCTAAGCAATCTGAATGTCAAACAGGATTGTACACTGTAACTTAACTAATTTGACTTTGAATTGAGTGTTCAGTTTGCATATTGCAAAACAATTCATATTAGTTTTACCATTTTATTGAAATGTGTGGAAAATAACACAGATCATCATCAGACGATTTGTGTCAGTTCGGCCTCTTATCTTTTATGTATTTAAAATAGTAAATTATCTTAAGCATGATAGATTTCGCAATTCCCGGCGATCCTATATAGTCAGTACAGACATAGATTTGCGAATAGTTAATAACATGCATGTTATATTCAAATACCGACGGGAACGAAATAGTATGTTTTGTGTGAAAATACAAAATAACTGGCAATACTATTTTCTTTTGCCTATTTTTTCATATGTTTCGACTAGTTTATTTTTCCTTTTGGATATTTCTTTAAAAAAGCCCTTGGAGAAATTAGTCAACTTGAGACACAAAACTATGACACGCTCAGTCATGGCTGATAATAAATACATGTTTTCCGTTCAGATGACTTTTAAAATAATTATGGAAAATTGAATATTATCATATCGAACACTTCTTCTATCGATTTCAAAACAATTAAAATATGATTTTTTTTGTTTGGCTCGTTATTCATACCTTTCATGATAAAAAATTATTGCGCTTGAGTCTATATATATCATATGATATAATTGATTAAAGCTGCAAATAATGTAGACCCAGACAAAGGCATCGACTTTGTGAAGAAGGGATTAGTCTGGGTCTTATCTATTTGAAATGTACAAAGAAATGACATAGTATAGTTTACTTTTACAGCACTACACAAGCTTTATATACACTTAACGACTTTGAAAACGCACCACTAACATTTTCATAAATTTATTCACAAATAATTAATAAAATATATTCAAATTTTCTAGGTACAACAAACAATATCCTATTAATAATATATCTAAATTTTCATAGCCACATGTGTGGTATTAGCTGAAAAACTATTGTAAACGTCCGACATGGTCGAACACCGCTAATCACAATTTGCTTGTTAGGAGTTTATGGCACCAATTATTCGGCAGACTGTGGTGGTAGCAGACCGGACGTGGTTTCTTCATTTGGTCCTTAACATGTTGCCATCCGGTTTCCTTGTTGTTACACGGATTTTATCGTTCCGGTAAGTCACAGACGTTGTTTGAGACGCTATATACTGTAGAATGGTGACAGTTGAAGTACATTACAACGGCTCAAAGGCTTATCCCGGCGCGGGGCATACCGATATCCTCCGATCTTGCATGTTCATGTAAGCGCGGCATTAACGTGGCGTGCCGAAATAAATATATAGTATGTTTTTTCGAAGGGTTAATCGCTAATGTACATTTTTGTGACATTAAGGTCTAACACAGGTACTTGACTCGAGCTGCACGTGCAAATTATGGTAAACCGTAGATGCCGATACGGCAGGAAACTCGCATAATATAATTCGTGGTTATTTATCATATTCGATAGATTATGAACGTAGCATCTCATATAAACAAAACTGTTTGAGTTTATGTAGAATATGGCCTCAAAAAAGGGATCACACAAGTTGTGCGTTTTTAAAGTCGTTGAGTGTATAAGACAACTTTATATACGACTTTGCAGCTAAGGGCCTAATTTAGCCCTTCTTTATTGCCTGTCATAGACAAGCCTATACTGGTAGGCTGCTACTGGTACAATCGTCGATTAGTACATAAATTACGATCTTTTAGTCGGTCCGATCACCGCAAACGTGCTCTGAGTTTGTGCAAATTGACTGAATATGTGCACTGTATATAGTTAAACTGTAATATTGTCTCCTTGTATCGATATTAAGTAACTCTGTATTCGGATTTTCTTCCACTTTTAGCCAAAATGCTGTACATTTTGCAAATTTGACAATCATAAATTCTACAATCACTGTACTGCTTCTTGCAAGCAGGTGCCTGTTTACTGTATTACATCTTGCATTTCTACTGTACTGCATCTTTGAAATATAATCAGCGAAATCTGAAGAAAACTGGTCTAAAACGAGTTCGGTTCGTGAGTTAATTTGAAGATATTGCTGTAATTAGAATGTATGTTCAACATTGATTCTTAAAATCGTTAAAAAACTCGGTCAAAAACGTCCGTTATCATTTGTACTTGTAGCCAACACTTGCAAAGCCTGTCTCCTGTCTTGGAATATCTAAAATCGTTCCTTTTTTATATGTAAAGAAATTGAAGGTAATAGGAATATTATGTATTCGAATAATTTTGATAGTGTGAAATGTAAATTATTTGGTCCAGCATATGTTTTAGTGCAAGTTTACAACCTTCGTTAATCAGTTTGTTTCAAATCTGATTTGAGGCATTATTGATCTTTTAAGACAACATTTTGTAAGGTGGCATGTCCTAAATCAGTATTTGATATCGAAGTATCGACATGACCTTTTCCGAGAGATCTGGTGTACGAATCCGTTAAAAACTCACAGCAACTATATGGTGCGCTTTATAAAGCACATACCGGTAATGCGTTTTCTGGTGGTGTTGAAATGGTTTCTTAGCAATATTTTACAACAATCGGAGCAAACTGTTGCAATGTTGATTTAATCCGTAGTCCCCGTACCATATATTAAAAAGAAAACGACATGGATATTGAATGTAATTGATCCTGACCAGACGCCGAGTAACTCGGCATTTCTGACCACGATTTTTTATATATATTTTTTTTTGCATCCGAACGTATCGATATGAATTAACTAATCTATATGATATGGAATTCATACTATGTTATATATATTAGAGGGATTTTTTTATACGTATAGAAGCAAAATATTGGCAAATTTGGTATCAAAATGTGCAAAAATGTATTGGCTTACGATGTTTTACTTTTAAATGAAATTTGATAATTATCAGAACATTGTTTGACGTGTGAATAACGTAGGGGTGAAAATTAAAAGTTGCAGATTTGTAATGTTTTGTAACTGCTTTTTTGCCTTCGGATATTTGTCGAGTTACGTGACAATTAATCAGTATCTGTTGTGGCCTCCTCGTCTACGGATCAACGCAAGTATTCTAGATCGCATGGACCTGACGTAACGTCTTATGACGTCGGCTGGAATGGCGTTCCATTCATAAACAACAGATACTGATTAATTGTCACATAACTTGACAAATATTCGAAGGCAAAAAAGAAGTTACAAAACATTACAAATCTGCAACTTTTACTTTTCACCCCTACGTTATTCACAAGTGAAACAATGTTCTGCTAATTATCAGATGTCACTTAAAATTAAAACATCGTGTAGCCAATACATTTATGCACATTTTGATACCAAATTTGCCTATATTTTGCTTATATAAGAATAAAACAATCCCTCTTACCAAGTGCACACTTTCGTTTTCGTGTTAGTATATGTTTTTCTGTAAGCATATTAAAACGATTTTCAGGTGTTTAACTGGGTGCCTGAACCTTACACAAACGAGACTGTTCCTGACGGTGTACGGAGTTCCTGGATTCCGGGGAGTATCACGGTGAAATGTGAGGGCGCGGTAAGTTCCTGGATTCTGGAGGGTATCACATTGACATGTGAGGGTGCGATAACTGTGAGTTTATTAGTGAAATGTGAGGGTCTGGTAAGCTCCTGTATTCTTAGAAATGAACCAGTTTAATGTGATAGTGAGGTAAGTTGCTGTTGCCTGGAGAGAATCACAGTGAAATATGAAGGTGCAGTAAGTTCCTTGGTGTTGAAGAGTTTCACATTGAAATGTGAGGGCGCGGTAAGTTATTGGGTAGTGGAGAGTAGTACAGTGAAATCTGAGGGTATGGTAAGTTACTGTAGCCCGGAGAGAATAAAAGTGAAACATGAAGGTGCGTAAAGCTCATGGATGCAGTAGCAAAGTGAATTGTGAGGGTGCGGTAAGTTCCTGGGTCTTGTAAAGTATATCAGTTAAATATGCGGGCCAAATCAATAAATTTTGTTTTGAAACAGTTTCTAATAAGATATCTCAACCTTTATGTGATCTTTTCAACTCATGTATAATTGCTTCTCGTTGTCCTAGCACGTGGAAAGAAGCATTATGTTACAACCGTTTATAAGAAAGGAAGGTGAAGAATCACTTGTTAATAATCATAGGCCGATATCTCTCCCTAATGTTCTTGTGAAAGTGTTTGAAAGACTCATCTTTTAAAACAGTTTTAATTTCTAAAATGATACACCATTTCAGTCTGGTGTTTTACCTAGCGATTCCATTATCGACCAACTAGCGCATATCGTTTTTCAAGCATTCGATTCCGGACACGAGGTTCGGGTCATTTTCTTTGACATTAGTAAATCCTTTGATAGGGTTTGTCATAAAGGACTTATCACTAAACTTAAAGCAGATGGACTTGCAAAGGAGTTTGTCAACTTTCTCTCGGACAAGAAAGATCGGCGGCAGCGGGTAGTGTTACCAGGGACCAAGTCTAATTGAAATTAATATGTAAAAGCTGGTGTCCCACAGGGCTCTATCTTGGTACCTCTTCTTTATTACTATCTACATTAATGATGTGGTCTCGAATATTTCCGCAAATATCAGATTATTTGCTGATGACACCGGTCTCTACTTGGTCATAAAACACAAAAGACCAAATTACGGCTTCTACACGCTTATTAAATGATGTCATTTCTTTAATTTCTAAGTGGGCTTTTGTCTGGCTAGTTACCTTTAACCCGAAAGCTGATCTTCAAACAAAATTAACACAGACGTATTTCTTTCACTCATAATGGACGATCAAACTATTTCTGAGGTTACCCATCTCCAACACTTAGGTCTTTTTCTCTTAAACGACTGTTCGTAGCATGCACATATCGACTATGTACATAGTAAAGCTTGGCCAAAACTAAAAATAATGAGAAAAAATATGTACCAATAAGACCGGAAGTCATTATAAAACGATATACATATCATTGTACGCCCACTTTTAGAATATGGTGATGTCATATGGGACACTTGCATTCAGTATGAATGGGATGAACTAAATGAAATCCAAAATGAGGCCGCCCGGATCTGCACTGGAACAACTTATCTCGTCTCGTTAACAAAACTTTCAAACGAAACTGGCTGTGAAAGTCTTGAAACTCGTAAGAAAAATCACAAACTGATAATGTTTTATAAAATGATTAACGATCCTACACCTGCTTATTTATCACGGCTTGTACCTCATTCTGTCTCTGCCCAAGTTCAATAACACGGAATAGACAAAATCTCAAAGTGCCATTTTGTAGAACTAACATTTACTATAACTCTTTTATATCTACCGGTATTCGTGAATAGAACCAACTTCCTCCAAGTTAAAAATGCTGATAACCTCAATATGCTTTTCCAGAGACGCTTAAAAATAAACAAAACACACACCCCGTTAAACTATTATACAGGAAGCCGCAAAGCCCAAATTTTGCACATTAGTTTACGAAACAATTGTAGTGCATTGAACGAAGATCTCAAAGGGTATCGTAGACTTCGCACTATGTCAGTGTGGCTTGGTCGAAAGTACACACCAATAATTCTTCAACTGTCATTACTATCATACCATTCGTCTATTTACTTTTTATCAATGTATCTGGCCTTTGTGGCTTAACACTAAACAATTTCTTATAAGGAGACACCTCTCTTTCTCACAAAACAAACGCTGATTTATTTTCAGCTGTGCCAAAATTTATAACTGAGAGCGCTTCCTCTGAGAAAGCATACAGATGACGCGGAGTTTTAGTTCACTGTAGTTCTAAGTTTGTTGTTCTAATCCGATGCCAATTCAGACACGTATTTCCATGAGTATTTTTGACGTTGTTTTATAGTACAACTTAATGTAAACTATTTTAGAATTGAATTATAACTAATGAAATTTATAACCGCCAATATTTGTAACCTGTAATTATCAGGGAAAGAAACCTTATAAGACGACCAACCTTCCGCTTTAATACCTTATTTGATGTACATGTTTATCTATCATGTTGTAGTTACTCGAAATAAAATATGTTACATGTAGAACCAAATGTGATTGTTCATGTATTCCGGAGAGTATATCAGTGAAATTTAAGGGCGCGGTAAGTTCCTGTACCTCGGAGAGAATGGAAGTGAAATGCAAAGGTGCGGTAAGTTCCTAGACGTTAGACAGTAGCACCGTGAAATGTGAGGGTGTGGTATTTCCTGTAGCCCGGCGAGAATGAAAGTGAAATGTAAGGGCGCGGTAAGTTCCTGGATGTTAGAGTGTATCACCGTGACCTGCCTTGGTGCGGTAAGTTCCTGTACCCCGGAGAGAATGGAAGTGAAATGTGAGGGCGCGGTAAGTTCCTGGAGTCCGGAGAGAGTCGAAGTAAGCTGCCTTGGCGCAAATGAATATACTTTGAGGAGAAAATGCAGACCAAGATTTAAAAAAGACGTACATGAAGGTGTCATTTTGCAAAATGATAATCTAAGGGTTTCGAAACCAAAACATCGATATCGTGTTGTTTTTTTCAAAACCACGTAAGTGCCATTTTAAAAACAAAAATATTGTAGGGAGTCTTAGGAAAATGTAGCGTTGTAAAATAGCTTATTGAAAGTAGTATAGGATATTGATGGTTTACTGATCAGGAGTTCATGCTCCGTTTCCTTCAATGTTTTAAAAAGTATTAAAGCAATTTTTCTTGTGGTTAGATATTCATCATGTTCATCCGATAAATTCCTTGTGGATATCTACTCAAAGCATTTCGTCGGTGATCTTCTAAAAAAAACAATT
>JAULCE010310619.1:0-10590 GCA_032359355.1 Macoma nasuta | reverse complement strand
TTGTGTTTCGGTATTTCGGTTAATCGTGTGACCCTTAATAACCATCTCACATGGGTTTGATCACAGTACTTCATACCTCTCACTTCCAGGTGTTGTAATCCTGTAGAACCTGTGTCTTAGGTTGTGCTTGTCGGCATGATAGCAGACTGAGCACAGATCGTAATTTGTACATTCAGCACACTTCCATCTGATACCAAATATTGGTTGTTGTCTACACGTGTCACACATAGTTCCATCATGTTTGATACCTGTAAAAGAGAACAGAAGTTTGAATACTCAGGGCTCCAGATAAGCGAGAGTAAATCAAACAGTTTCCGACAATTCCACTACTAAACCCTTAAAAGGCTATGTTGTGACTTTTCATTAGAATCCTCTGTTCAAGGCAATTCTAATGAATGGTCACACCATATCATCACCTTAGTGCAAGAACTCAATAAGTGGAATAAAGAAGGAGGTATTATGTTATTGCAGTAAGTTGACAACATGTTTGATCACAAAACGAAGATTTTAGCATTTTGAAATATATATATGCACCTTATCTGTAATCATTGTAGGGCATGGAGCAAATGCTCCATTTCTTTTAATGTTTTCAATAGCCATCAATTACAGAGGCTCTTAAAGAAGATTCTGTGGAAAAAATGTTTCACCGTTTAGAACAGTGTAACTATTAACAGGAATCCACATCTGAAGCAAATAAAAGCTGACAAATAGTCTCCAACACATTCCGACAAAACAAAGTGACCTAACAACAGGCCCTGCTTTCACAAAGCGTCTCAAGTACAGGTCGTGCTCAAGCTCAATATTTCATTCTCAGATATCAACCTCAATTTTGTTGCAACTGCACTATAATTTTTAACTGTCAGTGAAATCAATTTTATTCAAAAGCAAATCAAACAGCAAATAACAGTTTGAAATATGTTTGCCTATGCCAATGCTGGCATCTACACTTCTAGGAGTAGGAGTGGAAACTAGGAAAGTGATGACGCGGCCAGAAAGGGAGGTTTGTAAGTGCTTGAAACTAACCCTGCAGATGAACTAACTGTTTTAGCGATTCGGTTTAGTTTTACAGTAAAACCATATTGCCCGGTATAATTGATGACAGTTTAGCCATATTATGCCCTTTTAGTACGTGGATGGGGGTTGGGCAGGTCCGTTACATGCATATAGAAAGCTTGTTATCAATATCTCAGTCACGTTTGCTCTATGGCAAAGATAAGGCGGCTGTAGGCACCTCAAATGGAGAGATACTTCCTGCGGCGCCAGTCACAGGATCTGCAGTAGCCAAACAGTCACCTTACGGCGTATCCCTATTTCACATGCCTAAGGGGTTGCTAAAGAATTATAACTCAAAGTTATAACTGTTTCATTCTTTCTTCGCCAGCTCAGATTTTAGTGGGCGTAGCTTCAGGCCATTCAGCGATTGGTCAATTAGGCAGGCTGTCACCATGCTGCATGGGTGCTTTAAGGCAGCCCTACGTTGCCAGTACGGTGGCCTTGCTGCTATCTTGGTATTTACCAAAAACCTACGGCCTCCACATCATCACTTCAAAGGCCGTATGGTTTTCTGTCTCCACAAATTCAAAATACGCCTTCCACTACCGTAACATATGAGACTGCTACACTAGTAGTAGTATGTGATGGTTGGGATGCTGCCGCTGCCAAATATTTGCTATCGGCTGTAGATATTTTAGACCACACAGCCGCCACAGCAAATGTGACCGAGGTATTAATAGGTGGGTCAATGAAATGATGCATAACGGGCAACTATGCCACTTGAAAATAGAATCTGGTGATCAATATATGACCAGCTTCATTTGGGACACTCAACCATATCAAACAGTGTAAACACAGATCAGCTACCACTTGTCCAATGTGTAATCTGATCAGGCTATACACTGTTTGCATTAGTAGACACCATGCTTAACCTTACATTTTATGATTAATAAGATCCACAATTTGAGGCTGTGTAGAAAGCACAACATATTGATCTAGGTAAACACTTTTTTACATGTCAGAATCCCAAGTAGGTGTGAAACTGTATTTATATACCTGTTGGCGCACTGTCCAGAATTCTCAGGTCATAGGCTCCCGCACATCTGTAGTTTGCTGCAGTGCCATTGTCCCATACAACCACTACTTCTTCGGGACTCTCGAAGTTTCTGACAGTTCCAATGTGTCCCTCACCACCATCCTGTTTACCCCACTTCCAGTCAGGTCCGCGGACCACTCGGGCACCCACACCTTCCATCATGTTCACACGAACCACGCGGTTGGAACCTGCCGAAGCAGGTTCCATAACGTTTTGTTCCCGTTGATCAATTTTGACGATCTTGTTGTCAAAACCCGAAAATATCAAAGAAATGTCACTTTTCTTCCGCGAGGAAAACTAAATCTCGCAATATCTCGCCCAGAACGTAAACAGCTTGCTCGATTAATAATTAAGGAATTGTCGGAACATTATTCTAGAGGCGCGCTCGATTTAGCCATGTTACTACCCGATGCACAATCGAACCCATTACTCCATAACTACTCATCTGTAGCAGATGCGTATTGAAATCATTGTTGGAAATGGCGCATTTGCTCATAATAAGCAGATGCTTCAATTCCCACATGTTTTCAAAGGCATTCAAAACTGGCGTTCTTTATCTTAGAAAATCTTCCAATCATCATAATTTAATATACTTACATTGTAAAATAATCTTTAGAAAAGAGCACATGGAGCTACATGTAGCAAGTTTTAACAATGATGAACACTGCTCATTTGGTAACTACTCCTATAACGTTTTTAAGTATAACTTTTCATCAAATCGCATCTTCTAATCCGAGCCTTATCTGTCCCTATACCAGCCCCTTTTACGAATTTTGATATTTCATGTTGCTGGTTAGGGTCAGATGAACTCCAGTAAAAAAAACCCGGGGATTTCCTCTCCCTCGCAACAGAAGAACTTAAATCAATATATCTATATAAAAATTAATTATATTAACATTTCAAGCTTTTAAATCTATTATCGCTATACCTATTAACCTATCAAAATTGAAACAATTGTTTTGTAAACCAGTATAACGTTGTAACGGTGTAACAGTCAATCCTTTTAACAGTAAGTTATAAAAACAATTTCCTTAATGTACAAATGTATTTAGGTCAAGCACACCTGCTGTCATATGACCACAACGTAATAAAGGTTTACAAAAAATAAATTCGGTTCAGATAGGTTTATAAATATACTGATAATAAATCTGATAGCTTGACATGTAAGTCCAATGATTTTTTTTACATAGGATATATTGATTTAAGTTCCTCTCCCACGAGGGAGAGGAAATCCCTGGGTTTTTACTATAGGAGTTCTTCTGACCCTAACCAGCAACATGAAATATCAAAATCATAAAAAGTGCTGGTTTAGGGACAGAGAAGGCTCGGATTACGCTTCTTCAAATAATCATGATAGATATTTTTTATTAATTTTAATTTCATTTTATCTCATTTTAAATTGAGCAAAATAACCGTACACTTGTTGTACAAAATGTCACAAAAGTCTTAAATCTGTAAATCCGATACCGCTTTTTAATTCAATAAAATACATAGATTGAGATTTTTAGCTCATCTCTGAAAAATTTAAGCATGCCCAACCTTAAATTGCACAGGGTTTTAGAGCTATTCTTATCCTAAAATAAAGTTTTGCAAGTTTGGTTAAACCAAAGACATTTAATGTATAACATTTTTGTGTATTACAAATAAGTACATTCACAGTGAAAACACATATAATTCCAAGTCGTCATACCGATGTTGATATATTACCACCTCTAACGTTTGATTTATAATTGGTGATATCAAGATTCAAAATCTTAGTTATTGATTTAAACTGTACACAGTTTATCATCGTTTCCAAAACATAGATTACACAAATGCTTAACCTTTATCATTTGGTTCTATCTGATCTTTGTTTTGCGTACCGGCCAATTCCGACCCTGGGCGAATGTCCTGGTGTCTTAAGCTTTGTTAAATCGAGAAAGTATAAAGTAGATAATCTTCAAATTCAAAACAATGTTTCAGTTCTTTTTATACTATTAATGTGTTGCTGTAACGTATAGTAGAACGCCAGTTCTGAACAAAATCGTCTTGAACTCTCAGTTGAAAATCAGCTAAAATAAATTTGGGCCGGTAGATCCCAAGCAGACATTAGATCTAGACCGTTGTCGCACAATAAACTCTTTAATATTTTTACCTGTTTTTCTTACCATGTTGACAATATTCTAAAATACACTGATATACATTCTGGGTAATAAGATTATCTAAAAATGATTTTAACAAATAATTAACAATATTTACATAATCTATTTACATACAATGGAAATCTTCCCCAACTAACCATTTACTGCGACGTTGCACGATCTCAACCTTACCAGGCAGACCATTTCTCCGGATTTTTCCGGAAATCTCCCGATTTTTCCGGGTTTTAAAAATGTTTTTTATAACCATTGCTCTAAAATGTCAAGCAGCATGGATCACAATGAGACGCTGTGTCACACGGCGTCTCATTGGGATACACGCTGTTTACAAATGTCATCACAGTTTCTTCCGTAGTACGCATAAAGGTGACTATCTGCCAAAAACACTCAAATTTTTCATGGCCCAGTTATGGTCACCCTGCCATACGCCATATATCAGTTTGCAAAATCTTAATTGGATATATTTAAACCAGGGTGACCATAACTGGACCATGAAAACCCCGGAATTTGACAAATATGCACCTTTATGTGTGCTACGGAAGAAACTATAATGACATTTTCAAACAGCTTGGAACCCAAGACACGGCGTCTCATTGTGACCCATGCTGCTTATAGAGAATATGTCTAAACATCCCAAAAAATCCGCAGATCTCCGGAAATATCTGGAGAAATGGTCGGACTGTCAAACAATTTAAAATCGAGCCAACGAAAGTAAACACAAACTGGAAGCAAAGATAAGAAATAAAATCATACTTTTGGCAATATCGACATCGGTTTGTAAATATCAAACCGCCGCCGAGGAATTGAAACGAATAGTATCGACTTGCATTAATGTTGATAATAGAGACACGCCCCTTGCTCCTAATATACCGTCACTATCAAACGTTCACTTAATGATGACTTCACAGCAAACAGTTTCTCAAAGGTAACCGTTTTTGCGAGCTTGCAAAGCTAAATCAGTCCAACCCCGTATGATTTTGCATCACGTATATCCAGAAATATCCAATGAGTATTTATTAAACAATTATTGGGTGACTACAAAGGACACAATGTTTTACTTTTAGAGCACTTCTATATGCTAAGCATCATCATTACGGTTTCCTTTAATGTCTAGTTTAATCGGAGGCATATGAAGAACATGAACATGTAGCGTACTTATAAGTGAATATGAGTAAGGTGAGACAGTGATATAGAATTATCCGATAAATGTTTCTGCCTTCAAATCGAACCTTTAACCCCTTTGAAAATAATGATTATTAACCCCTTCACTGCTTAGTGCTTACCCTGACCCAAATTGTCGTATGCTAACCCCTTATATTCGGATGAGATGCCGAGTAACTCGGCGTTTCATTCGGATCCAAGCTGTTTGACCCTCGGCCAATATTATTTTCCGAAAAATAAGGTTAATATGTGAAGTTTGAAATGAAGCAGACGAAATATTGTACATGCGCATACTTGCTTCCGGTAGTGAAGGGGTTAACCAGGCCGGCAAATGTCTAGAATCGTAGGCTAGAGATGCGGTTTCAAGATGGTGTGGCCTAAGCAAGTTGGGTTGCCATGGTCTGAATTTGGATACTGGTCCCATATATATCCTTTGGAAGACTGTACTGTAAAAAATATAATTGTAGTAACCTTTGCAAACAGTTTGGAGCTTGATCAGTCGCCGTGTCACTCAGCGTTTGAATAAGCTACAAGCTGTTTGACACTCGGATTATACTTATTCTACCAAAGAAAGTTAAATAAATATATATAAATATGATCGAGCAAACGACAAAAAGAGCAGACGGAAAATTCGCAGACGAAAATTGTCGGTCTTTCAAAGGATATTGAAGTGAGAAAGAGAAACATGTCGTTGAAATGATGCATGGTAGATGTTATTAGCACACAATAACAAATCTAGTGGTTAAAACCTTTTTTTATGGTCGTAAATTTAAAGGCAATTATGGTAATTATAGACTTTGTCTAGATAAGTATATGCATGTACTCATATCTTAATCATTTATATTGTGTTGACCTAGATCAGTTACAGTAAAATGGAACTTAATTTGTATGATTGTCCTTCTATTTAAAATGATCTAAATTTATGCTATTGAATAGTTAAGGGGTATTCCCTATTTCAGTAATATGGAACTTAATTTGTATGATTGTCCTTCTACTTAAAATGATCTAAATTTATGCCATTGAATAGTTAAGGGGCATTCCCTATATCTTTTGATAGATCATTATAATTTTTCAGATTTCCCCAAAAAGTAATATATATACAATGAATCAGATAAAAAAGGCCGTGGATATTGACACGTAAAATACGTGTCAATTAGTGCACCCGCTATTGACCCGTAAACGTGACAATCACTATACCGTGAAAAACACACCTCGATTATGATATTGGTTGAATAGGAGAGCAATTGTCGGGTAAAAAGGGTATTTTTTGGTTTGAAATGTGTTATACGTCTTCATTTACTTAATTTGCTTAACAGTTAATTCATGATGAGTATGTATAAAGAATAAACTGTATAAAATTGTTTTAATTGTCAGGATATTCTCACCACCTATTATGGTACATGAATAAAACTACAATAAAACCTGTATTGAGCGGCCACTCTATATACGAAGCATTTACATGTATGGTCCTTAAGACTGGTGATCACTAAATGCAGAACGAAGATAATACAGAAAGCTCTCAAAAGAGCTTTCTGCATTATTTCCATATTGCATTAAGTGACCATCTGTCATTAATAGATAGACACTGCTAACTCATTTGATGGTCGCTCAAGACAGGTTTGGCTGTAGATAAAACAATGGTTGCTTGTGACAAACAGCGATTCCCTGATAAGAGTCCATTGCATGCTTATCATGCGATCATTACTTACTCGTCGGCTAATTAATGGTGAAAGACCCCAGTAAGTCAACCTTTTCCTCCAGACACATGTGGGCACCTTGGTAGAACCACCGATCTACCGCGAGTCAGCCGGAAGACCTCCCCACATGATAATGAGATCAAACCCATACGTCAACTTTCAATTCAATCAAATTTTGTTTAAACTAAAAAATCACCCCCTCCACCAGATAAGTTGGTAAATCAATTAATAGCATGTTGATTAAGGGCTATTGCATCGGTCTAAGTTAAGTTTAAATCTCTTTTAGGACAATCACGAGGATATCTTCAGTGGTCAGTGTCATTTGTAAATTATTAGATAAAATATGTAGACGTAAATGCCATCTTTGGCAAAATGACATTTACGTTTTGTGAATGACAACAACAATTTTGCTTTAAAAACGTATGCATCTTATTTTCTAGAAAACAAGCTATAAGAGTTCCGTCATACATTGAGATATTGACCAGACGCTGGCCGGCACTTATATAGAGATTGACGCCATTGGGCTCATCGGGGACTTGTTTTAAGCAGTCAATTGTTCCCCAAACATCACTGGTATGTTGCCAGACTGATGTAGAATGTAAAAATGTTTGTTTTGATTTTCTTATTTAACGGAGCAAGCGTTAACAAGTTTAACTCATTGGGTGTCGTATTCGCATAAAATCGCAATAATAGTGCAGTCCAAGATACGCACTGCCATGAAAGGCGGCGTCTGATCAGGTACTTCAAATGGGTCAAAGGCTGGGAAAAGGGCCCTTACAGCACTACAAACTGTGTAGACCCTGATCCAACGCTGCGTTGAAAAGCGGTGTCCGATCAGGGTATACACTGTTTACTTTATCGGAAGTCTCTACGTCTGCTCTGGTTCTACACAGTTTACAATGCTGTGAGGGCCCTTTTCCCAGCCGGTGGCCCAATTATAACGAATTTAATTATCGTGCATAGTTTTGACAACCATTTTTTTTATGAACGACAGAGCAACTATATTGTGCAATAAACAAGGGTTTGACAAAGGATGTCATATTACACATAAATGACGTCATTTTGACTGAATAATGTTATCATTTACTAGCGACATTTAACGCTACAATTACTGTTTTAGTTATATGATAATCAATCAACAGAAGGAGTTGTGCGGTTTTGGTATTAGTACACATGTAGGTGAACGGTATTTTGGCATTATAATACTATATTCAACAGTAGGAGTTGTGCGGTTTTGGTATTATAACACATGTAGGTGAACGGTATTTTGGCACTATAATACTAAATTTAACAGTAGGAGGTGTGCGGTGTTGGTATTATAAAAATATGTACACATGTAGGTGATCGGTGTTTTGGCATTATAATACTATATCCAACAGTAGGAGGTGGGGGGTTTTGGTATTATAAAACTATGTTCACATGTAGGTGAACGGTGTTTTGGCGTTATAATACTATATTCAACAGTAGGAGTTGTGCGGTTTTGGTATTATAACACATGTAGGTGAACAGTATTTTGGCATTACAATACTATATTCAACAGTAGGAGTTGTGCGGTTTTGGTATAATAAAACTGGGTACACATGTAGGTGAACGGTGTTAAGGCATTATAACACTATATTCAACAGTAGGAGTTGTGCGGTTTTGACATTATAAATTTTTGGCCTGTGTGGTGTTTTGGCATTATAAAACTGTTGACATATGTAGGGTGTGTACGATGTTTTTGCATTGTTAAACAATTAGGATGAGTAAGGTATTTTAGATGTTTGGCATTATGAAACTATTTGCACATGCAAGAGGTGTGCCGTTTAAGCATTATAAAAAATATGTACGCATGTAGGTAAAGGTGTTTTGGCATTATAACACTATATTCAACAGTAGGGGCTGTGCGGTTTTAGCATTATAAAACTGGGTGCACATGTAGGAGGCGTGCGGCGTGGTGGCATTATAAAAGTACACGTATTGGCACATGTAGTGTATATGCGTTGGTTTTTGCATAATAAACTTTTGACCTGTGTGGTGTTTGGCATTATAAAACTGTTGGCATATGTAGGGGTTGTACGGTGTTTTGGCATTATCTAATTATTGGTATAGGAGGTGTGTGGTGTTTTGGAACTATAAAACTGTTGACACATGTAGGAGTTGTGCGGTTTGGCATTAAAAAAATATATACACATGTAGTTGTGCGGTTTTTGGCCTTATAAAACTATTTGGCACATGGGGGAGGTGTGCGGTGTGTTGGCATCATAAAACAATTGACACATTGAGTGAATGTGCGTTGTTTTGGCATAAGAAACTTTTTGGCCTGTGTGGTGTTTTGGCATTATTAAACTATTGACACATGTGAGGGTGTACGGCGTTTTGACATAATAAAACTATCGACACAGATAGGAGATACACGTTTTTTGGCATTATAAAACTACTGGCATATATAGAAGATGTGCTGGGTTTTGGTACATAAAAAAACACCTTTGACATGTTTAGTGGATGTGCGTCTTTTGGCATTATAAAACTTTTGGCACCTGCAGGTGGTATGCGCTGGTTTGGTATTATAAAACTGTTGACATATTTTTTGTTATGAAATTATAAAACTATGTTTACATGTAGGAGGTCTGCAATGTTTTGACATTATAAAACTGTTGGCACATCAAGGATGTAAGAGAAACTCGGCGTCTGATCTGGATCCAAGCTGTTTGAATAATCATAGCAGTCATGAATAGCTGACTAAGGGTTAAACATACTCTAAATGGACCACATAAAATAACCCACATGTACAGCCTTAGAGACAGGTGGTAACTTGATACAGTTTGAAAGTTATGCAAAAAGCTCCAGTTTCTGTTGACATAATAATTGTATATGTCTTAAGGGACATCCATGCTGTTTTATTGATTTGTTGCATTAGAGAGGTTATACTTTATTTTACGTCTTAAGTCGCAGTCCAAAATTTAAACTATGGCATCGAAAGCGTTATAATAGCGCGTGATGCGTTTCTGTAGGACGATCAAAAGTCACCAATTCGCATGCAACATACATAAAGATTATCACTAGAAAAAGTCTTCACCACGATTAAACGCGGAGTAATTTGGCATCATATCAGGGCAAACTTATTTATTAATGTGACTTCATTTTCAAACAGAAATAGCTAAACTAATATTTTGAAATTGCTGTTACTTGTTCAACGGTTTAACTGTAAATTTATGTTTGGTAAAGGGACATAATCAGATCCCAAAGTACCTTCAATGTGTAAGAGTTACTCCCCTATCAGATAGACTGTCATTCGTCTTTTTTTCTATAATTTATAGAATAAAAGACGAATGACAGACTGAGACACCAGGCATCCTGGTAAGAAGCTGTATGTATAACATTACTCCTTATCATGGTTTACACTGTAAGCGATTTGTATATCAAGCAATAAACTGCTACTTCAAATGAAGAACATTGATTGACTTTATTGCTGATAACACTAATTTCGCAAGTGGCATAACTTTTTTTCTCCACAATGTATATC
>JAULCE010310508.1:0-10590 GCA_032359355.1 Macoma nasuta | reverse complement strand
AATGGATATATGATGTAGATACGCAAAAAGTACATTCCTGTAGTAGATGGCCTTTCAGATATTAAAGATAAGATTTTCATTTATTTCAATTATTAACAAACTTAATTCTCATTCAAACACTATGATTTGCCATTCGTTAAAACTATATCAAAAATAGATTTCATATGATTGGTAACATCATATGATTCGGTAGAAAACAGTAAGAAATGTAACAAGGAAATTATTGCTTTACATAAATTTATCTACAGTTCCTGACATATTAAGTGAATAGCGAATGATAAAATATTTGGATGTGTGTTGTTTACTATTAATTAATATAAAGTATATATTCGGTAATTAATTAGCAATGTTGACCGTGTTACTTTCGCTTAACGGGGTTTTACGAGATTCTGTTAATGAATACTGTTGATCATGGGATCCTTGTCCGGACGAATTGATAAACGAATGTTACACGCCTCATTTCTCCTAAATTTCGATTTCTACTTAAATCACGAAGTGTTTTTGACGAATTTCGATGAGTTTTCCAAAGTTTTTCGTAAGTGCCATTTTGTGAAAGTGACAATGACGTAGTTTTAGAAAACGCCCACGATACAGCAATACGCGTACATTATGCTGACTGTATCGTTGACGTATTTCGCGACAATGTGCACTTATCGGCAACGTAAGTGTAAAGCATTATATAGTATTCAAATATCAAGTTGCAATTTGTGAAACATGTGTAGGAATCTAAATCGATTAAATTCAGTTTTATATTGGATTGTGTAATGTTGTCAAAATGTCACGCGAACTGGTTTGATATTTTAAACAATATTTCTAAATCACTTACCTCTAAACCATATGCTAGTTTGGATACAATCACAGTGAAAGTATATGATGGATAGGGAGTTGATATTGAACGAAGGTAAACACAAAATTTGAATGGCTATGCAAATCGATGCGATCGATTACAGCATTATTGATTTACAACCAAGCAAGTACTCGCCAGAGCCACACTACTAGGGTCTATTCGATTTTCAGGCATGAATTAGTAAAATAATGCTCTTATAATATCGATATCTAAAGTAAAAACGAACCGTAACTTCTAAATTGACGAAAGAATGTATGTACTTTTAAACAAGGTCAATACTAGAAAATATTTTTTATCAAACCGTCAACTGAAACATTTTTTAATATTTCACATGATTGAAGCAGAAAACGAAAGAAAATCAATTTGTATCGCTAAGTGAGAGTGTTTTTAACACTTATTATTAAATGTCTAAAATGCTGTCGTCTGTTATTTACGCTGTTTGATATTTTAACCTTGTCATATTGGTTTAGAACTTGTTGAGAGTGCTGACCGTGTGTCAAACAGCTGAGACGAGGATCAAATTTTACAAAATTGTCAGAATAAGGGTTAAATTTGTTGCCAAAGATAGACCTTCTGAAGTTTTGCTTATGTTTTATATATATCTCGAGGAAAAGTTTACTTACAGTTTGTCGTAAACTTTGACGTATAGGTTTAATATTGCACAGCAACCGTGGCAAAATTCAGTCGGGAATACAAATATGGTATGTTTCTAGCGACAGTTATGAGACTGCATAAGTTTTATTCCAAACATTATGTCTGGCATTCCGTCCCTCATTAATCACAATCAAAACTAGCTCTCTAAAACGCTGTTAAATCGAATTCTTGCACTAGCTGAAACTGAAATCTGAGCTAAAATAAAGTTTTGGCATTGCGTATACATATCGAGGTTTAGCGGGTTGTTTCGATTAACAATAAGTTCGAATTATGTAAAAAGTTACATGAATCTGAAATTACGAAAATTGACTGTACTTTAATTTAAATCCGTAAATGAAATATGTTTTATTTCTTCCAATATATTTCATGCGTATATGTTTATTCATACTGTATTTATTGATAGATAACAGCGAACGGACTTCTTACACAAATGTTCAACGTTCTTTTAACATTTTTCTCAACAAGAACGCATTTTAGCGCCTATGTTTTTCTATGAAAGCACTGCTTGCTATTGAAAATATTGTAAAAATGAAGCATTTGCTTTCCTACAATGATTTCAATGCAAAAAAGAAAAGGCAATTTTCTCTTGTCTAGATCTTTATAATTTTCATCAGATTATGTATATGTTGGTAAGTCTGAATTAGCCTGTGGAAAAAAAACAGGCACATATCTTATTTCTAAGTTCGAAGATAGGTATATTTTTGCTTCTCTAATAGAACTCTAATATACTTGATATAAAATGAGATAAATGAAAAATGATTCTAATATAAATAATAAGTTTAACATATTCTTATTTTTCTGAGAACATGTGTGTCAGCATTGATAAAAGGAACATGTTAAAACATACATTCAAACGGCTTTCAATGTATCCCATCATAGCACAGTAACAAGTGTTTCTGGCACATCCTTATTTGATACAAAAGTCATATTTTCATTCAAAAATAGTAAAACATGCGTGATTCCATTTTATTCGTGCATAAACCATCAACAATATAACCGTCGAATTCGTGACTCTTGCCAACTAAGCATGTTTAACAAACTATCTCGGTCCACTCCTGCAAAAAGTTCTGAAAATGCACAACACCTCTACTAGACTACTACCACGACTAACTTCTTCTATTTTGATTATCATTCAAATGTATCGTACAAACTGAAAGGAATATATATTTGGTTTCATCGAGGTGTTGCGAAATGCCTGTTAACCTGTGTGTATATGCTTATGTAAATGAGAGACAGTTCGGACGGTTTCCGATAGCGACCGGAAAAAATCGGGGCACTTTGCCGAAGAACAAGACATCGTTGCTTTCTACCAATCTTATCACTGATAGATTTAACTCATTTTACTCTTTTTTTTCATAAGATAATCTTTAAGGTTCTATATTAACGAACACATGTTTTAAATTGCAAAAAGCAAATCAAAATCGTGTTTTTGCAAGAAAAGTGCCAAGTAAAAGTTATCCAAACTGTTCATTCTTTACAGCAACAATATTAAATATATTGCTTACTAAATATAATTTTAATTTTGTTCCATAGAATAATCGACGCCCCTGTTGTAGATACCGATTGAAAATAATTGGGAAATGGTAACAGAGACACACAATTTTCTGCTTTTACACCGAGAACAAAGATATCGACAGAGATAATGTAGAGAGATCATAGAGCGATGGCAAAGTGGCCAGATCTTTCAACGGTCTGTGTCAAAAATAATCTCTCAACACGGTCGCCAAGGGAAGAAATCTCTGAACGGTTTCCAAAGTAGTGTGCATGCTCTTATCGATCTGAAAATGGTCTCTCAGGGATCTTTCAATAGATGCCAAATGCGTCCATCTCGAAGGTAGAAATTTCTGAGAAATCAGTGAGGGAAGCATCTCTCCACGGTCTCTCAAAGAGTGCGTAACAGTCTCCTCTACCTCGAAATGATATCTCAATGGTTTTCAATGAACGCTTAATAAGCACCCAATGAACGTAATGGTCGCTTTAAGATCGCTTTAGATCGACATAGATATTGGCAACACATCGAGCGCACAAGGTTTTCCCAAGCATTTACACAGCAACACTAATCACGGGGCTTTAAGAGATATTGGAGTAATCTTGCCACTTTTGGCTTGCGCAATGGTCATTCAATGAGGCGGCGTCCTATCTGAGACTTCAATCTCTTGCAGCACAAGTTAATCGGAATATTTAGGCTTCGAGAAAGCCAAAGATCATTTATGTCTGATCTTATAACGTTAAAATATCTGATCAAAAACCAGTAACAGCCGATAATGTTAAACTCAGCGGTGCAAGAGTTAAGAGATGATAAACAAGATTTGCGTGCGACATATATGTAGGTTATGGTTAATAAATGTGCATTGTATTCTGAAAATCTGTCAAAGTATGCGAAATATACAGTGTGGAAGGGATTTTGCTAAAATACAGATAAGCTTACATACGTCATTTCGGACGAATAAGAAAGGAGATGTAAATGAGACCAAAATCACTTTTTGAAGTTTTCATTCTTCAATTATGTAATTCCTTGTAAACAGTACATGTTTATAACATAAATGTGAAATAATTGCTGTTGGTTAATGGGTTGACGTAAAAATAACTACATTTTTCATAAGTACAGTCTTGTTTATTAATGAGGCCCTTGAGGTACATTTCGCTAAGAAAATAGCGGTTCTTTGTTGACAAATGATTTGGAAAATTCTCGTTACGGAAAGTTTATTTTAAACATTATTTTATTGATGTTTATCTCGTATTTATATTTATAACATTGGCAGTATTTTTGTTATGCGTTCTTTTAAATAGTTTGTTAAATCTTGACCATTAGCCTGTTTCATGTGATTTCAATTGAAGTAATGATCTAAAACAGCTTGGGTCAGGAAAACAATAGTGTTATCAAATGTTTAGAAATCAAGACGATATTTAAAAAATGAAAAAAGACCACTTGAGCATACGACAATTTTCGCAGCAAACTAAAGATTAAAGTAAAGGAGATAACTATTAATATCACGATTTAGTATTCATTATACATATTTGGTCTTGTTAAAATAAATATGTCATATAACCTTTAATGAGGTCGACGAGGTAGAAAAAAACTCGACGGGAGAGTTTAATGACGGTATTTTACATCGTCTCTAACACGGCGCCTTAGCCATGATTTGGCATTACAGGCTTATATATGTAATTTAGTGATCTTGCATGACACTATTCTCTGTTTTCATTTTATTTGTCGTCATTGTTACGAGCATGGCTCCTCTCGAGCAAATGTTCATTTCATACGTTGATGTTCAAAAGTCATCAGTTATCGAGAACCTTATATGCATTTCTTTGAAAGAAATGGTTATGCAAATTAAAACGAACATATCTTCCCGTCTTTCTTTGCATAGTGAGAGTTAATTTCATAAGAGAATAGCAACAGGTGAATATCTATGTATGTAAAACAGACCTTTCACTCAGCTCAGGCAGATTTATATAGCGCTGATATCAACTTATATATTTAAACAATACGTTCCAATCTGGCTTATTTATATAATAAAATCATATAGAGAAAAATAAGCTAATTCTCAAATACGAATTGATCCAATGGTCCATACAGGGACATGTGTTTTGGTTTAAACCCAACATACCATTGCTTCTTCTATGGCCACACAAAACTAAAGCAACAGTGTTTGACATTGGATAAAAAAAGCATTTAATTACAATATAGTGTAGCAACAAGCTTACACCTGCATGAAGTATCTTTTCTGATCATTCGTACACGATGACACGTACAGTAAACTGATTGTTTTAGGCTAACTGTAATTTGATTATGTTGTCTGGTATATAACGCAAATATGTATCACTTCGAACGAGATAAAATTAACATGTAACCATGTAAGCTGTTGTCAACTGGAACAAATTAGCGTATGTTGTACAAGGTCTCGAACCACACATTTTGTTCGTCTATATTTACATGTCTATATTTACATGTATATGCAAACAAATCCAATATGACATCGAAGAATCTTATGTAATATGTAATGCAAAACAATTAGAAGGGAGACTGCAAAGAGTTTTAACAGTTGCATCCACAAGTTAGTTTCAGATTTATCCGAACGAAGTTTGTTGGGAAACAAAATACTACCAATGCAAGAATTTTGCCTTTTAATTGTATAAAAAATGTAGTTGGAGCAACGAGCAAATGTTCCATATCAATTAGTGTTTTCAATAGTCGTCAGTTACAGAGGCGATACAAAAGACGCTACTGGGAGGAAAGGGTTGATTCATTACTCGCTCATCGTAACAAATGTAAGCTGAACAAACTGAGGTCTGTATAATTTTATAATTTTCTTAATGAGTTCAAATTTATTTGTTAATTTTAATATGATTTTCTTTTAGGTATTACTCCTCTGTCCGTTTAGATCAAAACCAATGGCGAAATTCGAGAAAATTCGCTATTTAGTGCTTTTTCAGTCAGAACAGTCAACGATTGATTGCCTGTATCATCGATTAAGGTGTTTGCAATAGACTAAATCCCATCAGATTGTGTATTCATTTCAGTTCTTCTACCTGTTGAAATAATTTAATTTAGTCTAGTTATACCACCACCACTTGTGGTGGGGACTATATAGGAATCACCTTGTCTGTCCGTCGGTCAGTCGATCGGTCGGGCGTTCGGTCCGTCGCGGGCCATCGGGACAATTGAATGTCGGAGTATAACTCCTAAAACGCATTACCTAGAAACACCAATTTGGTGCTTGGGTGCATCTTGGTTAGCCAGAATGCCATGTACCAAAAGTAGGTCACTTTGACCTTGACCTTTGACCCATATAATATAAAAACTTTGTCTAGACCATATTTATTAACTATATACCCTAGAGTCATAAGACTTGGTACATTGATATATCTTAGGAAGGTGTTCTGTCATGTTCAAGAATAAGGTCATTGTGCCCTTAACCTTTGACCTATATAATAGAAAAACTGTGTCAGGGCTATAACTACCAAACAACATTACTTAGAAATGCCAAATTTTGGTGTGGATGCATCCTGATGAGCCGGAGTGTCATGTACCAAAACTAGGTCACTTTAACCTTGACCTTGACTTTTGACCCGAATAATATAAAAAAAATATTGTCCATGCCATATTTTCTCTTTATGCTCTAGAGACATTAAATTTAGTACACTTGATACGTCTTAGGAAGGTGGTCTATCATGGTCCAGTATAAGGTCACTCTGACCTTGACATTTTCCTTTGACCTTTATGATAGATATAACAGTGTCCGGGCTAGAACTCCTACACGGCATTACCTTTATATGCAACACATCTGGTGTGTGGATGTATCTTGGTGAGCCGGAGAGTTTAGTATAAACGCTTGGTCACTGTGACCTTGACCTTTGACCAACATAAGATCATTTTATTTGTTCGCACCATATTTCCTTAAAGAATATGCCATAGAGTGAGGTATTCATTGTATCCATTGTATAAAAGAGAAAAGTCAAGATTATTACCAGTTTTTATTGACAAAGAGTATGTCTTAATATTTTCACCATTATGAACAAATGCCACGTTGTGGGGGCATCACTCAACTTCAGTAATAGTGCTAGTTAATTATGTTAATCTAAACTAGGGTGCAAATCAAATTCATTTACATGTATGCGCATAGTGTTCGTCTTTCGGGAAACATATTCAGTATCAGTCTAAGCAGGAAATCAAGCAATATCCCCTACAGTTCGATAATGTGGTTCCTTTTGTTGTATAGAAACGTAATATTCAAAAATAAACGACCTTTCCATGGAAAGTCTCCCAAAAGCCCTTTTCTAAGACGTCTTCAGTGCCTGTATTAGATGACCGTATGGTCTCTTGATTCAATTTGCCCAAACTCTGCATGGTCTCCGTATATTTTAAATCATTTTGGAAGGCATGCTTAAAGTGGTATTCTTTGCGATAACATAAAATACATACTTAGAAAGTTAACCCTTTCCTCAACATCCTATGATAGACTTATCTACATGGAAAATCGAAATCGGGGACAAGTAAAAAAAACTTAACATTTTTGAATCATTTTGAAAACATTATAGGAAATGGATGATTTGATCTTAACGAGCTGCATTTCCTACATGTTTCAATGACTATCTGCTTAAGAAGCGCTGAAGGTGCTTCTTCTGTAAATAAAAGGGTTCAGCGCTACCTTCATGTATTACATAAACGATAATTGTATTTTACGGTGTAAGATCGAATTTTATTTCATCGAGTATAAAGCAAAGGTGGTGTTTTTTCATGAGTTGCAAAGCCACAAGTGCGAACACCACTTTTGCTTCCCACGAGGAAAATGAAATTCAATCCTACTTTGTAAATATACAATAATTCTATTTCTTAAATGCATTTTCTAGAAATTGTAACAGCAACAAAACATATGAAAAGTTCAAAAGTTAAATAAAATAAACTTCAAGATGTTTAACCCCAAAACCAGAAATGACGAAGTAAACAAAAATAAAAATAATGTGAATTCCCCCAGAAAAAAATTAAGTAAAAAAAATGTTTGTTTTTTCAAATGTTTGACCCCAAAACCAGAAATTACACTCCATAAAGTAAAAAGAAAAAGGTAATGATTTCACTGCTAAAAAGTATATTTGCACAGCAGTATAATTGTAAGGCTTTCTTTCACTAAAAATTCCCTATAAATCACTGTCATGCATATAAGAAAAAGTGTGGTCTCAAAATCAATTTTTGACTTCCTGATACTCTTGCAGACAGTATAACATTGTTAAAATGTGAAGCACATGTCACTACTCAATATATTTGCACAGCTGATTAGTTATGGTTTGAATAACTGCTACTAGCGTGTGCATATTCAACAAACTGTGAAAGCTAGGATCTTGCTAAATAGTTTAACCTCGCCTTTGAGTCATGCTTTAAATTAGATAGAGAAATTCCCATAAGTTATAGAGACGCTTAAAAAAGCATTTGCTCGTAACGACCACATGCTTCATATCTTTTCTGTCAGTTATGGTCCAAGTTAATAGCAAATTTCGAGATGTTCCGCTATTGATTGATGGTGTTATGTCGGACAGAACAGTCCAGGATTTGTATGGCTGTGTCTAATCAGGGATTAAGCTGTTTGCAACAAATTAAATCTCAGGAGATTGTTGTTCATTTCGTTTTTTCTACCCGTTCATATATTCTACTTTAATCTAGTTAATCGTGTTTATGTTAACTACGGTACCGAGCACATTAATTTTCATGTATTCGCATAGTATTCGGCTTTTGGGGAAACAAATTCAGTATCAGTCTGTGCAGAAACCCAAACAATTTCTATTACAGTCTGGTCGATATTGAAATTCTAGGTTATGTTTTGCTGCGACAATAAAATAATGGTTGCGTGTTTCCCATTGTTGTATAGAAACTTGACATTTAAAATCAAACGACCTGTCCATAAAAAAACTTGTCTGAGGTGTCTTTAATGACTCTATTAGATGATCTCTTGGTCTCATTTTCAGGCAACTGGCGTAGTGTCCGTACATTTTCAAAACTGTTTAGAACGTATGCTTAAAGTTGAATGGTCTGCGAGAACATTAAATACAAACAAAGAAAGTTAACCCTTTCCTTCACACCCTATTTTAGACAAACCACTTGGACAAAATATAATGAAAAACATGAAAATATAGGCCAAATGAAATTTCCATTTTTGAATTGTTTCGAAATCATTGTAGGAATCAATCATTTGCTACACGCAAACAATGAGCAATTGCTTACACTTATTTCAGTAGCCATTTGTTTTAAAAGCAAGAAAGCACTTGAAGGAGAGGGTTCAGCTGCGTATTCACCATGTTTCCTTACTTTTTATATAGTGATGTCTTAAAATCATTTGTTGACTGCTTGATTAAGTTACAGACAGTACGGCAATGTAAGCATTTGAATCAAACGTCACAACCCATTATATATCGGAATGGGTCTTCACTCTCTGCCAATATACGGTTTGAATAACTGCTACTAGCTTGTGAATCTTTAACAAAATTTGAATATATGATCTTGCGAACTAGTTAAACCTCACTCTTGAAGCATGCTCTTAATATTAGATATTTCTGGCTGACTTGCTGAATGTAGCTGAATTTACCTAGATGCTGACATGTGCCCAAAGGTAAACGCCGTCGGCTGGGTCTTCTCCATCAGGAGGAAAATGCTGAAATAGCGTCGAAGCGACATTGAACCCAACAAAACAAAAGAGAATACAACTTAATCCTACAGTTGTCGAAACCCTCCATGTTTCAAAAGCCATATGCCTATATGGCACTTCTGTGGAGTAAAGGGTTAGCATGTCACGAAGGCTAACCACTTCAAACCATAATGTTTTCCCCCTTGGAATGAATTTGCACACTGCGATTATAATCAATTTCTTATAAAGCCATAAATATCATGAACGTCTATTGCTGTCAGCATAGTATAGCCCTTTCCTCCACAAAAGCTTTTAGTGTCTATAACTGATGACAATTTCAATCATTGTTAGATATGAAGCATTTGGTTGTTTTGAGCATTTCCTTAAATATCTTAAATACGATTTCTTTTGCCTAGTTTTTCAAAGTTTTCGCAAGATAATTTCATTGTAGATTAGTCGTTTGAAAAGCTTGAGTTAAGAGATAGCCAAGGATAAATGAAACATCTAATAGTGTGTATCGCTTATCTACATGTTGTCCTCATCCTGACAAAAAAATTTAACTGTGGTGTCCAGTATGTTGGTCAAACAGGTCGCGCATTGAAAAGTAGATTCCGCAAACATGCATATAAGTATCGCATTAAAAAATCTCAGGAACTTTTTATGTCAACATTTTCGCCAATCTGGACATTCTTTTTAAGATGTGTTAGTTCAGCCTGTGGAACAACTATCCTACGACATTTCTGCTACAAATAGTTTCAAATCGAAATTTAGGTTTATTGCTGAACTCGATTGGATTAAAACATTACAAATCCCGTTTGCATTAGGTTCAAATGGCAATATTTATCAGACGGGTAACATTTCTAAAGATCCTACTATATAGAGAATAATAGGTCAGTGTCGTAGATGGAATGAGTTTATCTGGCGAGGGAGAAAACACTGAGGTGAAGGCTTGCCGAGCCTCATACGTTTTCT
>JAULCE010310286.1:0-10591 GCA_032359355.1 Macoma nasuta | reverse complement strand
TTCGGTCGTTTCCGTTTGCAACTAAATGCGCTTTGAAAATAGCATTTGAATTGCAGATTGTATTAGAGCTTCACAAAAACAGATTGTACATGTATTTGTTTTGTGTATACCTTATCATAAAATGGTAAATTACAATCAAGAAGACACAGACTGGGTTCCGTTTGAAGTCATAATTAATAAAGCTGTTTAACCCTCTCACCACGAGCTATTTTTAGACTAATCCACAAGGAAATAATGTTGATGAAAAATATGAAAATCTAAGGAAAAACAATTCTTTGTTTGAATTGTATTGAAATGTCTGGTTACGAACAAATGCTACATTTTTCTTTTTTTTCTTCAAAAACTATCACTAACATAGGCGCTGAAAGGCTTATGTGGAGCAATGGGTTAACGTGAGATGTTGCTATAACTGAAAGTACTAGACGTTCAATATGCATTCAGCTATTAGGTAAAGGTCGTCATCCAAATTCGGAAATTTTAATTTTAAGTTGAGAGCAAAACGAGGGACCAGGTCCTGGTCTAGTCAGATAAATACTAAATATCAATCTTAAACTCAAAATTGAGATAAAAAAACTTTTTCGTCGGTTCAACAATATTTGGCTAAAGTGCAAATAAGTGTACCCGACATAACTCTAAGCCTTCGACTACCTCGATGAATTTCTGTAAACGTTTGGCGTGCGCCTATAGACCTCTTCGCCTTTATTTAGGCCTTTCTCCCCTAGCTTTATTTTAAAAACGTTGACAATTTCGTACCGGAACCACTAAATGTATTCTTCTACTGTATTTTGACATGTACCCTTACTGTATGTATTGCATACTTGGGTGAATCTATCTATCTATCTATCTATCTAATTATCCAAACACCTGAGTTAGCTGATTGACAGGACAATACTGTATCTAGAGTGATCGGCAAGACAGAAAATAGTATAGACCCTGATCAGACTGCTCCGACAGGAGCAGTCTGATCAGGGTCTATACTATTTGTTTATGTGTATGTTTGGTTTGTTGATGTTTGGTTTGTTTATGTTTATGTTTATTTGTTTATGGCATGGTTGCCAAAGTCTTAAGAATAATTACTAACTATGGCAGTTATTTTTGGAGCCATCATGAATATGTTAATCTGAAGTTGGAATTTGAGTTTGAGCAAATCTCAATTAAGAAGTGTTGTGAGCTCCTCACCACCTCGTCATATAAGACTCGGCGATCTCGTCTAGTTCCGCTTGATGTCGTATAATGTCGGTATTACTCGTGGATGTTCGGTCGTTTCCGTTTGCAACTAAATGCGCTTTGAAAATAGCATTTGAATTGCAGATTGTATTAGAGCTTCACAAAGACAGATTGTTGAAAATGATTAATGCTATGATTTCAAAGAGCAAGACTGTATCAAGTTAGCCTGACTAAATAGTTAAAACCTGTTTGCAAAGGTCGAAATGTTGAACTTCTTTGATTGCATTTAGAACTCACTTATACTACTAAAATAAACGTTTCGGGCACCCCTGTAGCAATGTGATGTTTGGAAACACTGTGGAAATATTTGCTCCAAAAAAATGTTCTCAAATCCAAATAAAAAGAGCTTCGTTTCTCCCAAATATTCATATATAATTTTATATGCTTTCAATTATGCATAGTTATAACGATATAATATCATATTCATTACGTAGAAAAAGATAAACTCTGAAAATAAAAGTCAGCCTCAGACTGTCAAAAACTCACATTGGAAAACAGCAAGCTCAAAGACTTGATACATCTTTCGGCAACCCTATACTCCAGAGCATATTTTGGAACTATCCACCAAGACAGAATATGTTGAAAAGGATTAATATCTTTTATGATATAGGAATATATTTAAGCTTTCCGATACCTCTATAATTAGACTTTATTGTAGGGCAAAACGTGATGTCCCTGATCAGACGCCGCCTTGGAAAGGTGGCGGCTGATCTGGGACTGCACTATTTTGAATCGTGCCATTTGGCGACATTGGAAGCGAAAGAGTTAAATTGTTCGTAAGTTCAGTAATGCATGAGCTAACGCACGATTCATGGTTTCTTTATGCGCAGGGATGCTGACAGCGGAGAAATGAATCGTTCCGAGTCTGGAAGATTTGGGCAAACGCACGGTCCACTGCCGCCATGAATAATAAAATGAAGCAGTTTTGCAAAAAGATGAATTACATTTGCCGCCGATCAATACGCGATGCCAAAGATTTCCATCAGTATAATATAGACACGTCGGTGTTTATTCAATCGATTGTATATTACAGGGGGCGCTTATGATGCGGTTGAGGTTAATCCATTACATCATAGCATGCATTTTATTACAGTCGACCATTGTCATGTCGAGCTCGCTTTAGTCTCATCCGTTATGCTTTAATCGAAGCTAAAATCTAAGTACCAAAACGCAGGGGTTCCTTTGTGGATACATGTACGCGTCTACGTGGAGGGGGTTTGTTTTATTAGACTAAGTTCGAATTACCCGAAATTCGAATAACTTTCGAATTTTTCGAGTGAAATCGAATAAATATAAGATAGTCCCTTTGATCTCGATATTAAAAGTTTTTACTGTATTTTGATACTCATCTTGAATGAAAACAGCAGATGAAAAGGGTAATACCGATTGTAAATGGTTATGAACATGTTAGAAATATGGAGAGCCTTTGCTAATACTTAATCCTCCCAATGTTTTCAAGGGGTCTGTTTAATTGCTGTCTTATGTCGCAACTGTGTGGTAAGAGGTTTAAAATGTGCACGTGCAAATGAAGTCACAATAAACCGGTATATCGGTGCGCAATTACGGTATTTAAATGCAGTCCAAACTCGTTTTGTCGAATTTGATGGAGGACTAATTCAAAATTACTTTATACCCGCAAAAGCATGAAACTACTTTGATAGTTCAGAATTGAGTATAGCTACACGTTAAAACATGGATTGGCATTGGCCGCGTTCGAAATAACGAGGTTCGACCGGATATCGATGGCTTGGTGCAAATCTATTGTAACTCCTTCACATCGGTGAAGGAGTTACAATAGTTTTGCTCCGAGCCATCGATATCCAATTGATATGGATAATTCATTGTTATTATTGCTTTCTTGTTCCTAACAGAAACTTATACATTACTCCACTCATATTCCGCAGCATAATCTGCAAGTGAAATGGAGCCGGTAAATAGATTTTCAAGGACAGCGTATAAAATACAGCGTTGTTGAAATTTATTCAGTAAACATAGCCCAATTAGCTGTACTGATTACTTTAAATATGCGGCATGTTTCTACGCAGAAACTTATTTTGTTTATGAACAAATTATATGTTCACACAGAACGTGTTTTTAGCTTACTATGACCGTATTCTACTCCTTGGGGAAACAATAAGTTATAATAGGGTTTCAAAATAGTCCGCAACCCTTTTCTCCATATTTTGCTACTTCTAGACATATTCACAATAAAAGCATATCATGAGTAGGTAGAATATCCAGGAGAAAGGAAAACACCAATTCTTAGTCGCTTTGTTAATATTGTTGAAAATTGAGTAGTTAAACAACACGAGCAAATGCTCTATTACCCACATTATTTTCAATAGTCCTTCATGCATCTGCTACATAAACATCAAACGGCGTATATATGGAGTAATGTGTAAACTTCATAAAATAAAGAAAAAGTTAAATTGTTTGGAAAAGTGGTTACTCTTGTTTATTTACATTCATTTTCAATAACTGAAGAATAGAAGCATAAAATAGACCACTATTTAACTTGTTCGCATGAAAATAATGTCAGATTTTATATCGTTAGGTACCTACAGAAGCACTTTTTAGCACATCTGTATAACCGATGGCTATTGAAATATTGTAGGAAATATTCAATACAATACAATAATGGCATTTTTGTTAAGCCTAGGTTTTCATAGCTTCCATCTTATTCAAGTGGTCTGTTCAATCGCTGTATTGTGGATAAGTTTAAAAATAGTTTGTGGAGGAAAGGGTTAAGCAATTCCTTACGAGCTTTATGAATAGGATGAGCTTGAGCTCGGATGTGGTTGTCAAGATGATAAATGTTTTTGTGAAGAAAAACTGGAAAAACTGACGGTATCACGGTCATGTAGTTCTGAACGCACACAGACTGTGTATTATGCTTTATTTGTTTAAGAGAACAGTGGCAACCAAAACAAGGTAAGAACATCCAAACATGCAATCTTTGCGTACAGTCCAACCTCGATATCTCAAACTCAATTTCGTACTTTAACCCTTTCACCGCCGTAGTCGCCTAAATGCGCCGTTGAAAATAGTGCCGTCCAACATCAGACGCCGCCTAAGTAACTCGGCGCCTGATCAAGCGACAATTAAGCTGTTTGACAATCAGATTGTGCTTACTCTACCAAAGACAATTAAATAATTATTTATAAATATGAGCAGACGACAAAAAGTGCAAACGGAAATATAGCAGACGACAATTGTCGGTCTTTCAAAGGATATACCGTAGACACATGGCATGTACGATAGTGTTCATAATAAACGCGGACCTAGCGTCAGACTTGGCTTTCTCTAAAATCGTGCTCGATCTCAAAGGTACGAAAGACCGGTGGTGACATTTTTACTTCCAACATCATCGTTCATAGTTCATACTTCCGACTTCATACTTCCGACTTCCGATTTCATACATCCGACTTCCGACTTCTTATTTCTTATTTCCTACTTCATATTTCCTATTTAATTGTGACGTCATATTTTCGCGCCTTTTTTACCACGCGCTTTATATGGCAGCCATCTTAGAATTGAATATTTGTTTATGTACATGTATATTCTAACCATATGACAATTTCATTAACTTTTAAACATCGTGTAGGTCTAGAGGATAAGGCGTACATCTTCGTCTGTTCATATAACTAATAAAAGTAGATTAAAGACCATTTTGTTATATTTACATCTGTAAATTCGTAGCAGCATACGATAGTGAAACCATTGGAATGTCTGACTTGTATCGTCTAAGATGGTCATTTTTTGGCTTTCCAACATCGTCGATTGTAGATCTATTTACATTTATTTTCATGTGCAAACCCAACTATTGTTATAACTTTATAAACTAGAATCTAGTAGATTTAAAAAAGGTCTACATGCGTCTCGCCCACAGGACGTTTCGCCCCAGACGTTTTACAGTAAAACATGTGCTTTCAAAGTTTAAGTCTGAAGTATGAACTCGGAAGTATGAACTCGGAAGTCGGAAGTATGAAGTCGGAAATCGGAACTCGGAAGTATGAAGTAGGAAGTCAGAAGTCGGAAGTATGAAGTCGGAAGTATGAAGTCGGAACTGTGATGTCGGAAGTATGAAGTTTGAAGTCGGAACTGTGAAGTCGGAACTGTGAAATAGGAGCGTCTACAATAGCCATATAGTAAAGTATGTATGAAGTATGAAGAATGAACTAGGAACAATGAAATGTGAAGTCGGAATTAATAATGTCACAACCGGTCTTTCGTACAAAGTTTCATGTTTCCCTAGCAGTCAGACTTTCAGTGCAGTAGCAATAAAACTGAATTCAGTATCTGAAGTTGACATTTTGAGTTTGAGAACGATCTCAGATCGAGGCGTCAAGTGCACGCTGCACCAGGATATTAAACTATTAAATATGAAACATGTGCACACTGTTTTAGAAACTAACTGTCTAGATACAGTCGAGCCTCGTTAGCTCGATTCATTTGAATTCATACTTTACCCGAAAGTTTAACGAAAAACAGGTATTTTTTTTGAATTTATATCAAAGTTGTCGGATTAGTTTGATTAACCCGGAACACGATCGTGTATGACATTATTACATACATTATTTTAACACTCAAAATGCAGCATTTAAATGGTAAATTGTTCATTCGTTTATCCGGCAATCTAGTTTATCCGGAAAATCTCTAGGCATCCAACTTGTCCGGATTAGACAGACATCACTTAAGTTGGGATCCAGAGGAGACTAAGAGTAAATCGACCTTTCCCGGTTTTCACTAAACTTGTTGAGCTGAGATCGTGCTCAATCTCAAAATGTCAGTTTTCGATTATTTTATTGTCACTGCACTAATACTTTAACTTGCAGTAAAGCATTCCATGTAACTCCATGTTTCACCGGCAGTCAACTTTTTAGTGCAGTGGCAATAAACTGAGGTTGATATTGAATTTGAAATAATGAGTTTGAACACGATCTCAGCTCGAGGCGTTAAGTGAAATCTGTTGTCAAGATCCAACTTGTTTGATATTTACTGTCGACACTCATGTCGAAATTATCTGGTCTTGTTTAATGAGTTCGAATTTCCCGAAGTTCGAATTAAACTCCGAGTAATTCTAACTTATAAAATAGACCCCTGAACTTCGGCACGTGTTTACAGAGTTTAATCTATGCGTTTGGTTCATACAGTCAAACTTCGATGGCTCGAAGTCGCAGGGACTATTTTGATAAGCCTTAAATACCGGAAGTTCGAATTTCATTCGAACTTCCGGTAAATGAGATTTATCAAAACAGTCCCTTCAACTAATACATGTGCTTACACAATAAATAAATGTATGTTTTGGTCCATACATATTTTGTTGGACAAGCATAAATTCGAGCGACCCGAGCTATACCCATCAAAGTTCGACTGTATTTTAGTTTTCGATTAAAGTAAGAATTCGGCTTAAACCAATGAGATATAAAGAGATTCGACTGCAATTACATTTTAACCCTTTTTCCACAGAATAGTATTTACAGGGTGGGGGAACCCACGTGACTTTTGGGTAGCGTCACTAGCGTGACACTCGCATTTCAGAAAACATCGGCTCCATTCAGATGAGTTTTGATATGATTTATCCGTAATTACTTGACCGATTGAAATGAAACAAACTGCACAAAATGCGGAAAGTAAAGCGCTAATAGTGTAGAGAATACTTCGAATCAAAATTGTTCAAGGTTTTTTAATAACAAGTGTGAACGCAACCCAACTCATGTCTCAAAATGTGTAATCTGATTCGAAGTATTCTCCAAATAATTACACTATTTATAAGAAGTAACGACACACGCTATTTGCGCTTTACATTCCGCCAACTGTACACTTTGTTTCATTTAAATCGGTCAAGTAGTAACGGATAAATCATATCAAAACTCATCCGAATCATTGACTTACATACAAGTAAGTCTATGTAAGTTTTCATGTCCGAATCGAGGCCTAAAGGGTAACGTGGGTTCCCCACAATGATTTAGGCGCCTCTGTATCAGACGATTATTGAAAACATTGTGGGAACTTGAGTTTTGCTCGTAACGAAAACATACCCCATTTCATACATTTGTTTCGAAACAATTAAACAGTGTCCTCTTTCGTTTGTCTAAATATTCGTTGCGTTTATCAGATAATTTCTTTTCGCGTAAATCTTCTGAGAGCATGTGGAGAAGAGAGTTAAAGTAGTATAAAAACCTACATTGAAAGATATCCCAGTCAGCAGTTTTGCAAATGACAATTTGCATCGCGCATGAACAGTTAAGATAAAATAAATTATCACAAATATCGCGACAGTCGCGGCGATGAAAGTTGAACCCATTCAGTGCGGGAAACGAGTTGACTCGTCCTTTGAAAACGGTGTAGATCCAATTCAGAGGACTTTTCAATAGGAACCTTCTGATCAGGGGCTACACTGTTTATCATCGATGAATATCAAGGCGAGAACATCCCGAAAATGTTAATAAAACTAGTTGTATTTCAAAACTAGAACAGCCCATTTGAAAAGTCTGCATCGAAAAGGTTAACCCCTTCACTGCTTACCCTAAACCATAGTGTCATATGCAAACAGCGTAACTCGGCGTCTCATCAGAATCCAACCTGTTTGACACTTGGCCAATATGTTTTGCCAAAAATTTAGTTAATCTGTGAAGTTCGAAAATAAAACAGACAAAATATTGTGCATGCGCAGAATAGCTTCCGGCGGTGAAGGGGTTAACATATAATTCTGTGTAAATCGAGCAAATGCGTGCAGTACGTCTAGAACCGACACATACATTTCTAGTCCTGACTTTTTTGTCTGCATTTCTGTCGCAGAGCTATTAACCCCGATCGACAAGAACCATAAACATCATTAATTATCCTCGCGAAGGGCGTGAAAAGAATGGGACTCAGAACAAATGAAGACTACAGGCATTCTGAGGGTTTTATTCAAACGTACAACAGTGAAAAAAAATGCGAGTGAAGAGTATTAGAGAAACAAACAAAACAACTCGTCTATGATACACTGTCGATAATCGCTATGTCGATATGGCGAGACAATTGTTACAAATTCAAAGTACCCGAAGTTCGAATTAAATTCGAACTTCGGGTAATTCGAACTTATAACAATAGTTCCTATAATTCGAAACGTATCCACAAATCCAAAAACCTGTGTTTTTGGTTCAGATTTTAGTTTCGATTAATTCGTGTATTTCAACTTAACCGAGTTCGAGATAACGAGGTTCGACTGTATATCGTTCTCTATAACATATGCATTGTTATATTTTAACAGTGAGAGGACCGTTACTCTTCCCATATTGCTACTACAAGTGGCTGTCCCGGAAAACCAGGCAAAACAACACGGCGCCAGAGTAGGGTCTGCATTAACCCGACACCTGTTCTCGCTCCTCGTCATGAAAGGTGCCCTTATCCAGACAGTGTCAAACAGCTTGGATCCTCATCAGACGCACTCGACGTCTGATCTGGATCCAAGCTTTTAAAATGTCCAATCATTGTCGCGATCAGCCGGTTTTAGGCTAGCCCCTTCACTGCCCGAAGCAATTCTGCGTCTGCTTCATTTTCAAACTTCACAGATTAACTTAATGTTTGTCAAAAATGTTGACCGCGTGTCTAACAGCTTGATTCCGGATTAGGCGCCGAGTTACTCGGCGTCTCATCCGGATTTAAGCTATTTACATATGTCACTTTTGTTCGAGGTAAGCAGTGAAGGGGTAAAACTACATGTAGAAAGAATCACTCTCCGTCACTGTTTGCTTATATTGAGCTAGACACGGGCTATTTCATCATGGAACAAAACCAACCACAGTCCCAAGAGAACATCGGGGCTCATTCAATCAGCCAAACCGGCCTCCCCAGGTGGGCATATATCGGTCTTAGCGAGGCCATTTCCGCGACGGTCCTTTCCCTACCCCCTGCTGAGACAGTACAATGAGACCAGCCACAGTGATTATATCCCGCTTTTCCTGCCGCCCAAAAGTATCGTCCGCTCAAAATCCCCGTCTTCTTGATATTAAAACCTTTCCAGAATCGATTTAGATTTGGTTAAAACGTTGTTCGGTTGTCAATCAGCATGGGCCCGGATCAGACGCCGAGTTACTCGGCATCTGATCCGGTTCTAAGCTGGATGACGATATTGCAATGGTAGCGATCGGGCAGGAGAAGGGTTATTATTATAGCTTCCGTGTTAACAATGTGATAGAATATTGCCGATTTACTGTTATTTCGTTCGTAAGTCAAAGAGAAAACACCACAGGAGTTGTTTCTACGTAATTACACAATACCACAGGAGCCTACATTCAGGGGCAAAAATCATGATTGTGGAAACAGCAGACAGAAGAATAAATGGAATAATATGACACCGAGGTTGGATGCAATTTCTCATTCTACAAGCTATTTAGTAGTGAAAATATGTGTTATGACATCTATCACCTAAAACAGACACACGGTAGACTATGATTGTTGAGCGCCGCTGCACGATAACACAGTATTGCAAACAATGCCGACCCAGGTCAACCACTACATCTCCGACGTGGCGTCTGACCCGGTTGGTCATTCACTCAACGTCAACCATTGTTGTCCTCTACCACTCACTAATGATAAGATCCTACTTGTTTTACATGACAACGGATGTACGTCCGCACTGTTTGAAGCGGCTTAACCTTTTCCTCCACAGAATCATCCTTTAGCGCCTCTGCAACTGAAGGCTTTTGGACATATTGTAGAAAATAGAGAAGAAAATGCTCCATTTCCTTCAAATATTTCAATACAATTCAGAAAATGCAATTTTCGTTTGCCCCGATAACAAAATGTTTATCAGATTATTTCCTAGTGGATTAGTCTAAAATAGATTGTGGAGGAAAGGGTGTACGTGCGAAATCGTACAACAGGGCTCATTTGTATGGGTTGTAGATCTCTACATAGTTACGTAACAGAACAAAATGCTTCATTTTCCACACTATTTCCAGTAACAGCCTGCTAAAGAGGCGCCAAGGGCGCTTTGTAGAAGAAGGTTATATCGAAATACGCGTCCAAGTATAAACTTCTAAGATGAGGATGAATTACACTTATTAAATGGTTTGATGATGTATTTGCAAGAAACCCGCTACTATATTGCATTGAATCTAGGACAGTACCATTCAAAAGTTTTAAGACATGTTTATCAAGACTATAACATCGTATATTGTGTTTCCTCCAAGTTATACTGGAGATCTACCTGTACATATTACTTTGAACGTCAACCAGTTTAACTCATTATCCCCTATACTATATTTAGATTGTGATGTCATTGTTCTATTTTTAGCTTATTTAACATAATCTCAAAGACAAAGTATTGCTTAATGTCAATGGTTTTGAAGAGATCATGGGAAATAGAGCATTT